>ML739171.1:0-57493 GCA_009193565.1 Aspergillus coremiiformis | reverse complement strand
AAAAAAAAAAAAAGTACTGCGCTGAGAGAAAGATAGACATACACATAGAGACAGAGAGAGGGTCCTTTTCCTTCTTGCACGTATTTGTCAAAAGTCAAACTTTCACTTGGAAATCTCTCTCTCTCTCTCTCTCTCTCTCTCTCTTTCTTTCTCGATGGAGCTGGATAAGTAGAACATCCACTGGACGAAATGACTCGTCAATTTGCTTGACGCTTGGTAGAGAAATGTCTGGAGTACTACGTCAGGTACATACATACATACGCACGGCGGATATGCTGTACGAAGCACATACCCTCCACGGGCTGCTGTGTGGGAAATGCTCATGGAGACAACGTATCCCCGTACTGAAATCGATTCCTGCTTGCGGGATCGTCCACGATCGAAGGATCAGCTCAGAACGGGAGCGTGGGATAACCGTATCGGCTATGAAATATGCAGGATCCAGAAGGGATTACTGAGTACAGCGATCCTCAGGTCATTAACCGAGGGACCCCGATTACGCTGGTGTCAAATGGACTGCAGAGGAGGGACATAATCGTGTTGGACGTCACAGTCATTCACGATCTTATCTGTCGCATGATATTTCTATGAAGCAGGGGGCAAATGGATAACGACGTTTATAGCACAAATACATAAGCTGAAAAGGAACGCTATAAAACAAGACTTTAGACGCCTGTCCTCCACGAAGCTACTGTAGTTAACCAGATAAACTTGCCTCGAGAAAGACACGACGGACCGGCTCCGCACACATTAACCACCAATTCAATTTCATACAAAGCGAGACAAAAACGGACCGTCCCTTGGAATCCTGACTTCCAGTTTGGTGACCAACCCAGACTGCGAATTTGCACAAACGAGTTCAATTATAGTCATAAAAACAAAGCACAGGAATCAAGATACCCATTGCTGATTAAGCAACTCTACACGGCAGTAAGTGGAGGTTGATAAAAGGAAATAACAAAATACACAACGACTTGGTATCCGTGCGGCCTTTACAAAGCGTACTGAACAAGAGCGCCGAAAACTGCGGCCAAGCCCATGGCAGGCATTGAGGAAATATCCATAGCAGAAGCAGCGCCGGTAGAAGTGGCAGAAGCAGAGCCTGTGGAGGTGGAAGAGCCAGACTTGCCATCACGGGTGGTGGGGTTCTTTTTGGCTTCCTCGCAGACGTACTTGCCCTTGATGACGTCGTGGCCGGAGGCCATCTTCTGGAAAGGAGAACAGCTGATGTTACCAGTGGACTGCATGTTAAAGTCACCCCTGACCAACTTGAGGGAGTCGAGGTGGGCTCTACCAAACGTTGTTAGTAAGGACGTTCAAAATTGAACCATCATTCAAAAATGTAGGCTTACTCGTTGAATTCACCGCTGAAATCAATAGCACCAGTAACAGTCTCCAGTTTGGGGAAGTCGATAGAGCCAACCTTGTCATTGCGAGCAATCTGGAAACCACCGTTGACAGTCTTAAGCACAGGCATGCTGATGTTGGCAAGCTTGCTGTTGTCGTTGAAAATCAAGTCACTGGTCTCGGTAAGGTTAGGGGCGCTGAATGAGGTGAACTTGTTACCCCAGAAGCCAAGCTGACCCTTGAGCTTTTCCAAAGAGGGAAGAGAAACCGAACTGACGTTGCGGAAAGTCATGTTCTGGCCAGTACCGAGGTTTGCGAACTCGATCTCAAGGCTATCCATGTTACCGGCAAAGTTGATAAGCGAAGTGGCGTTCTTCAAGTTGTTGACGTTGACGGTCTTCAAGAATCTGTTTTCCGTGACGTCAAAGCCACCAACCGTGTCGAGCGAGATTCCGTTGAGGCTGGTCAGGCCAGTGTTGGTAATCGACACACTACCAGCCTGGGTAATGCCCTTGGTGAAGTCCAAGGACTGCAGCTGCGGCAGAGCGGCGAACTCAATCATGCCAACCTTGTTGAGAGAGCCGAAGCTGAGTGTAGTGAGAGTGGTTAGGCCGCTCAACTTGAAGGAGTCGCCGATGGAGTTCAAGCTCGAAGCAGTGAACCCGGTCATATTGGCAGCACCGTCACAGCTCAGACTACCGGTAATCTGCTGGACACCACTGAGTTGAAGGTCACCATTATAGGTTCCAGAAATCTGGACGTCGCCCTTAAGAGTCTTGCAGTTGGCGTAGCCGTCCGCATCGCTTTGGTTCTCGATCTTGATAGTGTTACCGGAACCGCAGTCTATCCAGTTAGTGACTTTTTTTTTCCCCTTCATGGCCCACCGTTCACTCACCAGCAAAGGCGACTTGGGCCGCGGCCAGGACAGGGAGAGCGTATTTGATGAACATTGTTATGTATGATTTCACACTATCGAGAATGTTAGTCGGGACATCCGTTGTCCTCGAGAGACTTTTTATTCAAGTGGCAAATAAGTCAGGGTAGCCAAGACAGTTCTAGGTCCTGGTATCCATGAATGGGAAGAGAGGTTCGAAGACTGCCTTGGGGATTAGATGAACGGTAGTAAATTGCATTCACTTACCAATGAATCGCAAACGACTTGGGTACGATGGGGCGAGGCTCGGCCCTTATAAATTCATATAGTTGCGAAGTAGCGAAAAGGTGGAAAGAAGGGTGAGATACGATACAAAGATAGATGAACGAGTGGAAGAAATAGAGCTTCAAGGAAAGAGAAGCTGTTGAATGGCTGTTCCTTCAGCGAAAGGGAGTGCACAAATTAGGCAGGCACGTCTTGACACAGCAAATGAGGGAAAAGGAGAGAAAGAGAAAGAGAGACTGAATGGCGAAGAAAAGCGTCACAAGAGGGAAAGAGGGAATTGGCTTTCCAGGAGCACAAGAAAGGAGTTGTGGCCCGAGTGGTGGACCTGAGACTGGGGCCCTCCTTGCTATGGGAATTAATTACTAGTTACATGTATCACGATCGTAATCCATTATTTTCATTTTCATCGAATGATTTTATTTTAATTTCATGTTATTAAATTTGTTTTGTTTTGTTTTTTTTTTTTTTTTTTTTAATTATATTTTTTTTTTTTTTTTTTTTTTCTTGAATAAGATTATTTTAATTTTAGTATGTATCTACCAGGGCAAGATCTCCAGTAGAAGAAATTCTTTTTTATTCAATTTATTTTCATTTTTCCTTCTGATGATGACCGGGAATAAGTCCGTTGTTCCAACCAATTCCTTAGTTCAAGTTTCTCCCCTATCATGTAACACCTCTCCAATAAGCAAAATTCAAATTCTAACCCTGATTCGTCCTCACCTTTTCCTTTCCCCATCACCACTGATCATTCGTAAGGTATGGACTTACGGAGGTACCTACCAAGCCCCTGTTTTGTCCCACTTGTGGTACACGAACTTGGAAGATAGATAGTTGCTGCAACCGAATAATAATAGAGTACTCCGTAGTAGATAGTCATTAGGTATCATACACAGTCAAAATGATACCTACTCACATAAACACGTAATCTTCTCTCCTCCTACGTACCTATCTACGGTAGGTAGGTATCTATGTGTCCCATACTTGATATCCTATTAAGCCTAAAATACTCAAAATTTTCTTTCTTTTTTTGAAACATCTTGTATGAAGGTCCAGCACCACGTACTGAATATTGTTACATCGGTATTACCACAGGGATCGCTGTATTGAATATTATGTTTTCGTACAATTATGGTACCGGCTATACGGAGTACTACGGTACTATGTATATATACTATGGACAGGTATGCGGGTACCTATCTATGTCCAGTACATACTGTACCCACCACCGTCTTTAAACAAAGAGGAAAAGAAGAAGAAATTTTTTTTCTCTAACCTCATAGTGGAGTTGTCAAAGGTAATCTGTACCTGATTAAACAGGTGTATAAAATTATCGGTACAACTACGAAGTATCAAGATCATCACGGCGATCGCTCATAAGGATAATAAGGAGTACGGCATTACGTACAGGCCACAGCAACCTGTATATTGACGCTAAGAATGGCCAGACTCGAGAAGATTTTGAATACGCACATACTTGGATATTATGGACGGGATTTGCAAGCATATACCATTTCCACTGTAGGCACCACCCAGCACCTGGACAGCGGAATAAAGTGATAGAGTCTGGTCACCCCATTCCATACTGAAACTGTTTGCTACCAACTCATACCATATTTAGGAGCTGATCTTTTTCTTCCATTTTTTCAGAGGGCATCCAGAATGTTATTTCTTATCAAGAGAGGATAAATAAAGCCTGCTGTGGCCGATCTGAATTTTGCCGCAATCTATGTACGTACATACATACAGTACAATACAGAGTACTCCTGTGGACCCGCTGAGCCATTCCGAGCCGACACTGGAATGAACAGTCGCCTGCCCGTTGCCGGCCAACTCTGACCTCTTAGTGACATGCTCAGAGAATGTGTAAATTATGTGGCTGTCACACTGAATACTCTTCATTCCCGACATCTTTATTCGGTACATTGGAGATACTTCCATTATTTTTATGTACATACCTTGAACCTTTTTTGTTTCCATGTGTTTCACTTGCTTATTGTACTCGATCTACTTCATCAAACTCAATGTGATCGATTCCATGGAAATATTTTCTTTTGTTCCAACTTTTCCTTTCCATTTTTCTTTTCTTCCTTTTCTTCCCTCTTTTTTATTGTACTAGCCAGGTTCCATGGATAAAGTGGATAAATATTCACCAATGGATGATAATAATAGGTAAGCCTAGTGGCGAAGCAGCGGCTGGAATGTCCAATGACACTATTATCACGTGTTGATGAATACAAATACGGCTGTAACTCCCAAACCGTAGCTCTGTGCTAACGCAGCTAGATACCTAGTACCTAAAGAGACCCATCCTAAGCTCCTGTAATTGTGATCTTACAGCACAACGGGGCAACCCGACTCAATTATCTGCACGAATTACTTGGAGCCATCTTGACTTTGTGCTTGATACTACGGAGTACTCCGGAGTAAGTATACATAGGTACTAGTGTGGCAAATTCTCAAGTCAATTCTTAATCTCGTTGAGGGAAAAAAATAATACTCCGTAGTGAGACAAGCCTGGAGACCTATGAATCATTCTGATATGTAAATATACCAGTTTCTCTATTGTTTTCGGTAATGCTTCAGTTATACGGAGTACTCCGTACTGTAAAGCCATCTTGAAGAATGTGTCAGTTTGTTGTTAACACCAAAGGGGAAATTCAACGGCTGTATCTGGACAGATCAAATCCTTTGCTCCCTTCATAAGCGGGCAGTCTTGGTAGGTAGGAAAGAGTGGTTGCCCATTGCTTACTTCGCGATCGGTTTAGGGTTCTCACTCATCACTCCACTATCGGCCACGGCCCATCGAACTCCACAGCTAACCGTTGCAACATTGTTGCGATCTTGGAGTTTACCATATCACTAGTATCGCTGTGTGGAGTACTCCGAATACTTCTGTAGCGTACAGAGTACGGAGTACTATCCTACCATCATGTGTATATGTACGGAGTAGAGTTGGATGGTTCTAATGGCTGTGCGTGGTATTTACATTCCAAACTGTGGCGTTTCGCTCGCCCTTTTCGCTGGCCAGATGAAACTTAATGAGGTATGATCCCGTGTGCTTGGCATGTTACACCTAAATATAAGTCAGGGTCGGGTCTATGTTCGAGAATCCTAGTGTAGCCAATACTCTTAAGTACTCCGTACTCCGTGCTATCTGCTAACATTGGTTTGATCCTCGCATATATTCCATATCCAGACGTAATACGGAGTATACTAATCAACAATCGCGGAAAGGGAACGCGAAAAACATTGTCATCTACGGAGTAGATATATGCAGTACTTGATTACTCTGGTCCTGTTTCGTTCCAGATCCAAACCAACTTGTCCATTTATACTCTTCCAATGTTCTTTCTCAATACGCCCAAAAGGTTATTAAATATTGAGAGCTTCTATACCAGCATAGCATCGCCCCGAGTCATCGGAGTAACCCAAGATCCCAAACACGAACCTGACGAGGACTACAGCAAGAAACCTCATGTGTGAGAATTAGGGATAATTCCGAGAAAGCTGATGGTATCAGCATCCATACTAATAATTTGTTGGCAAAACGAGCAACGTGACAATGGGTCTATACATTTTCTGCATATCGCTTCCCCAATTGCGGTCATCGCTGTCACCTGGTTCAGACAAAGGTCTGCTCCCTCCAAATTTGGTCTATCTCCTGACTGTATTAGCCGAACACATATTTCAGCATCTATAAAGCAGATCCCTAGGGACTTCATCAAAGAGTATTATTTTCATACTAAGGTGAATGCTCCTGAAGACTCAGGTATGCAGCCCCCATCGAGTTCATGCCTCTTGAGATTTGTGAGACAGTCAGTAGGCCTCATCTATCAAGGAACAAATTTCTGTCTTCCCACATGTATGTTGTTCATCAATGACCCCTCCTTGGGGGCTGTTAACATTCGTCTACATCCTCTCTAACACTCCGAGGTTTATTTGAATTTGCTCTGTTTATTTGTCTCTCTGTCAATGCATTCTTTTTACATTGTTTAATTATTTTGACACTTCTCACAAGGACTCACTAACAATAACATCTGCAGCCATTGACAGGAACTCGTATCTGCCGGAGGAGAACCTGAGTTTATGTTAGCGGACGCCATGCCTCCATATGATGGCCAAATATTACTTACATGCTTCGAAGCTATAGTAGGGACCAGAACCGCATGGTTCACCAACAGGCTGTCTTACCCAAAACTGCAGAATATATCCATCCAAATACCGTGATGATTCGATGATGGTCATTATACACAGACCTCACCCACACTCTCTGGTAACTTGAAAATCCCGTCTACCCCTCTCGGTCATGGAGATTATGAAATCCAAGGAAGCTGTGATAAGGTATTTCCATGGTCCACCAGATGAATAACGGGTATTTAATGTTATACCACTTCCAGTACTTCACTGTTCTAGTCTCTAGAATTGAGTACAGTAGGTGCTGTACCTTGCGATGAAGTACCTAAGAGGGATTTACTACGAAGTTGACTTGGATCAGCATGTTAAGGTTGTCAAAATAGAAAAAAAGACAGTAATCGACGACTTTAATAACTAAACCCTTCCATTGATGGGCTGAGTATTCAATCAGCTTCAATGATTGATGCCAGGCTTGATCGGAAGTAGGTATGGATATCCATTGCATATATTACCCCCTGTTACACCATGTAATACACCGATACCTACGGAGTCCTCCCTACCCAGTACCTATCTACATATGAAACTCAACCTTACCTTTTCTCCACACCACGTTCTCCCTGGC
This sequence comes from Aspergillus coremiiformis, assembly GCA_009193565.1. Classification (NCBI taxonomy): domain Eukaryota; kingdom Fungi; phylum Ascomycota; class Eurotiomycetes; order Eurotiales; family Aspergillaceae; genus Aspergillus; species Aspergillus coremiiformis. The sequence continues at coordinate 50,231 of ML739171.1, read as the reverse complement.
ACCATTGACGGGTGGCTAAAGACTATCTATCGCCCCAGTGCCCGACAAGGGAGATTATGTACTACTAATGACTATGGCTGAACAACGGTGTACTGGTGGAACATGAATGAACAACTATCAACAACGAAACAAGCATGCGTACCGAGTTACCACTACTTAATGCAACTTCGTATAAGGGGGGTCAGTAGACAATATCAGTGCAACCATAACAACCAGGGATATGTGCAGTCTTCGAATATCCCGTTGTCATATCAGAAATCCTCCTGCCTGTCAGCTTGGCACCATTGAACATAAGCTTTCTGAACAACTCAGAGCCGATGTACGCCATTATCGTCACGTCTGTTCCTATTATTTCCTATTGGCTATTACTCCCTACATTCAAGGAATGATTCCCGCGTCCATGCCCGGTAATCGGATCGGGTTAATTCAATGATAAGCCTGATACCTACATACCTACTAGTACGTAGTATGTATGTATGTACATACAACCGAGTCGCGTTTGGCCATGCAAAGCCAGGGAAATTCTCCATACAGTGTGCTGGTTTTATGCATTTCTAATAATAGACTTGATAATTGGGTGCCAACATACTCCGTACAATGTTTTCAATGTCCAGTTATTTCCCTTCGCCTTATAAAATTATCTAGAGCATTGATCTGCCTTCGTACAATCTTTCCTAGTGTCTAGCTTATCGATGGTATCTTGGGTAACTCACTAGCGTATGTATGTACTGTACTGGACATAAGTGGTCTATACCCGAGGAATTCAATATCTGCGGCGGTCAGCTTGGATTCAATTTTACGCGACTGCTTCGGTTTGCTAAAACATTAATGTCCGGAGTAGAGATCACGCCAACACATTAATTTGCGTGACGTTTTCCTCCCGCTTCTACGTTGTGTGTGGTAATTCATGATAGAATTTATTCTATCAGGGAGATATTTTTTTTAACCGGAAAAAGAAAAGGAAAGGAGAACAAATGAACAGTAGGTGCTTTGCAAGTATTGGAAACTCTCGAGCTGGTATGTTTCTCTTCCGTCTTCTATAAGTATTTGAAATGAATGACTGGGCGGAGGTAAGGTGTAAGGTACTCCGTACTGTATGTATGTACATAAATAATCAGTGACAGCGATTTGAAGACTTCCGAGTATTACTATGCACTCAGATAATCATTCGCAGAACATGAATACTAGGAGTGATAGAATGGGCGAAACCCACATGTACTGGCAATTTACATATTACACGGAGTATGACACTCCGATAGTGGCTTGAAAGTCGACTGTCTCGATGGACATTACTGCCTCCTTTAGTGCCTGTGTAACTTGGCTACTAATACATGATACTTAGCTCAAGGCCCGTGATTGATGACATATCCCGATGCCCCAGCGTAACGGACAATGGATGAGTACCCAACTATCTGCATCCAAAACATAGAAATTTTCAAGTTATACTGTTTCCTCGAACTAGAAAGCAAGCATATCTACTCCGTATACAAGAATATATAATGGCCCTTCGGCGTTCTGCGCGCTTAAGCGCAGTGGCGAACAGCATACAACCGACCATCCAAGCAAAGAAGATCAGCAGAGTTCAACAAAGCAACGGTGTCACCAAGACACGAAAGCTCTCCACAAAAGGAAAGAAGCCATTGGGCTTCGACCTGGAACGGACTGCTGAAAACCCGCCCCTGAGCAAAACAGCGAAAGCGGATAGGACTAAACAAGAGCCCGGCAACATCTTCGATCCTTTGCGCACTGATCGTGGTATTAGCAGGGTACATTCCACACCCCCTCCCCCTCTCGACCGCCCCATTGAACCCCACAGAACGAACGCAACCCTTCTAACCCCTCACGGCTCTTCTCTGGTTGCCTATCCGCCCGCCACCGAGGATGCCTCCCCTAGCAAGACCGACCGCCCACGCCCAACAGCTACGACTGGTACGCTTCTCGAGATAGCTGTCGCACATTTGATCGCTGCGGACCCCCGGCTGGAACCAGTTATCGCGCAATACCCGTGTCCTCTCTTTTCTCCCGAAGGGTTGGCAGAGGAGGTTGATCCATTCCGAAGTCTGGTGGTCAGCATCATTGGACAGCAGGTGTCAGGGGCCGCGGCGAAGTCAATCAAGGATAAATTCGTGGCATTATTCAATAGTAAGGATGGCGGAGATAGTGCACCGGAGGCGAACCGGTTTCCAACGCCCGAGGAGATAATCCAGTGTGATATCGCGACATTGCGAACCGCCGGCCTTTCCCAGCGTAAAGCCGAATACATTCAAGGGTTATCGCAGAAATTCGCAAGTGGCGAATTAAGTACCCGGATGTTGTTAAATGCTAGCGAGGAAGAGCTTCTCGAGAAGTTGACGGCTGTTCGGGGCTTGGGCAAGTGGTCTGTTGAAATGTTTGCTTGCTTTGCGTTGAAGCGCATGGACGTCTTTTCTACTGGTGATTTGGGTGTGCAGTGAGTCATTGCGCTTTATATCTATGTGGAAAGTGCTGCGCGGTCAGTCAATAGCGACTAATTATAAAACAGAAGAGGATGCGCGGCTTTCACAGGGAAAGATGTGAGTAAACTGAAGGCAAAAGGCAGCGGTAAGTTCAAATACATGGCAGAGAAAGATATGCTGGAATTGGCTGCAAAATTTGCTCCATATAGGTACGTTACGTGAACTCCAGACATGCAATCTATAGAATGCAATTCTCATTGTCTCGATAGAAGTCTATTCATGTGGTACATGTGGCGGGTCGAGAATGTGGACGTTGCAGTGTTAACTTGAACTACCTAAAGAGCAGAGTAGTACGGAGTATACAAAGTTGATATATACTGGGTTCCGCAACCTGTACCATGAATTCATTACCAGTGTTCAACGGAGTGCTTCCCAAGGTTGCAATTGACATCGCTGAATCTATTGGAGTAATTGATCGTGATCGTCAAGCTAGATGCCTATCAGATCATATCTGGGTTATGTATTCATCGCCTTCGACACTACGACCGAGGAAGCTCCACCCACAGCTATTACTAATTGAATAGCCAGCCGAAAGCATTCAAACAAGTGAATGGCGACAAATGAATTTGTACAGTATCAGTACACATGATTGATCGACGTATCAAAACCGATTAAATTCAGCCAGTGCTCGTCGCGTTTAAGCACTGCGACCGAACCGAAACGCAAGCCCATCTTCATCTATATCCCGCTTTTCTATCACCATAGCGCGGTTTTGAACCTTCCTAATCAGTAGAGGGACAAGGTATTTACCGACGCTTGAGAACGAGGGAGTCGAGGTCTGCACGCTCCTTGTGCTCCTTCTCGATTTCGCGGATTATGGGGCTCAGGTATTCGACGTCCTACCGATAACAATCAGCGATTTTTTACCCTCGTATCTCTTAAGAAGTCTCAGATGGCTGTCTCTTGGACCCCAAGACGTCCTGAATATGGTGTAGATCGGCTGACAAATCCGCTTCACGGGATTGGTCGGGAGGAGATGCGGAGAATCGGAGGGCATATTGGCAAGTAAAAGGCCTGGATCTCAACTCACATCTTCGGGCTTGGTCTGCTCAGCAGCTGGGAGGAGGGTGTGGGAAATAGAGCACTATGTAGCGCATAATATTAGACCGCTGCTTCGGAAGATATCGGTAAAGTAGAACAAACCTGGAATGCACGGCGAATCCGGAAGACACGGTCATAAGCCTCCTTAGGAGGAAGACGCTTGATGGCAGTCTGAACAACGTCGCTCTCCTCGGGAATCAGGTCATCGAACCTGTCACTGTTAGCTAGACTGGCTCTGATGGTGTGCTATGAAAACTATTTCCTAGACAAGCGTAGACCGAGACATGACGCGGATAGGCCACACGTAATGTTAAGGCAATCAATTGAGAACCATCACTTTCACATATCGACATTGCCTGGCGCTTGTTTGAAAATATTGAGGGTAGGGAGGCCTACTTCAATCCGAGTCTTCTGTAGCCGGCAGCGTCGGTGTACCAATTGGCAATTGGCATCATCCAGCGCTTGAGCCATGGGCGCTTGACGATGTAGTTGGTGAGAGAAGGAGCGGACATGGTGAATGATCCCAAATAGATGAAATTCGGGGTCAATTGGCGTGGGGTGGAGTGGAGGGGGGTCGTGAGATGTCAGACAAGCTGAACGAGAGTTGGCCCGATGTTAAGAGGTTGTGCAAAACGGAGGTTCGACGGGTGACTTTCCCAAAAACATCCGACCCTTTCTGCCTGAGGCAGCAACCCAACCCAACCCAACCCTTGATGCTTCCGATCTTCCGCACGTGACCAAGTATCGGCTTTCTGGAATTTGCATAGCGCTTGGGGCCGGGGATTGAACTTACTACTTCGTACTAGTACTCCACCTGACCGACAAGAGCCAAGAGGGCGTTCCTTCAATTCATCTCACTCTTCATCCTCCGTGCTGCTCCGTCCTCGCCGTCGCTTCCGAATTTTACGATTGACCCGTTTCTCCCTCGATCCGTGACCTTACCGAATTGTCCCTTATCTTTACGAACTGGTTATGGGGCTCATCAACCGTTAAACTCATTTGTGGTCCTGTAGGGGAGCTGAGTTCCTTCATAGACCCCGCCTGTCTGTGCTTCGGGATAGGGCACGCTCGATTAGCAGGCGGTTTACTCAGCGTAGACTCATTTAACAAAACCCCCTTCAGTTCATTGGACCAGGAACTGCTATTCCAACGCTCGCTGCAAATAACGGAGTACGTTCGCACCCTGCAAGAAAATCAACCATTCTGGTTTCCGGAGCGAGCACCGCTATGCTCGGGTCCGGGAGCCCTCGTGATATTTAGAACGGATAGATAGACTGCTCGGGCGCTGGCTAGAAAAAAAAATGTTTTCAGAAGAACACGGCACTTCGGGGACTGCCAGTGGCTCCCAAGAGCAGCAGGTTACACATTCAGAAAGCTCTCCATCACCCGGCTTCAACGCGTTGTCTACTACCGGCCCATCGAGCTCTACACTTCTTAATCGCCTCGAAATATTCTCTTCCCGTATCCCAGATCTTTATATTGCTCCATTTTGCGGCGCCAGCGCGGGTGTAGCGTCGGGTATTGTGACATGCCCTCTCGATGTGATCAAGACCAAGTTGCAAGCCCAAGGAGGGTTTGTCCGGAGAGGGGGGCAGGTAGTTGAAGCTAAAGCTTTATATCGAGGTATGCTGGGTACTGGGAGAATGATATGGCGTGAAGATGGTATTCGAGGACTATACCAAGGACTAGGCCCTATGCTATTGGGATACTTGCCTACGTGGGCTGTTTATTTGGCGGTTTATGATAGGTCTCGGGAATTTTATCACGGAGTCACTGGTTAGTCTCTATTAATTGCCCCTAAGGAGTCCAGTTTAACTAAAATTTTTGAGCAGATAGCTGGTGGCTTGCAAGAGGTTATGCTTCTATAACGGCTGGCGCTTGCTCTACGATGGTGACCAATCCGATTTGGGTCATCAAAACACGACTTATGTCACAAAGCCTTAGGTCAGATAGCGAAGGATTCCGTGCCCCATGGCGGTACTCCGGCACTTGGGATGCGGCTCGCAAGATGTATAAGACCGAAGGAATTCTGTCATTCTACTCGGGGCTCACGCCGGCATTGTTGGGATTAACACACGTTGCCATTCAATTTCCGCTTTATGAATATTTGAAAATGGCTTTTACAGGCTATGGAATCGGGGAACATCCTGATAACGGTACTTCTCACTGGATTGGGATATCGTTGGCGACATTCCTCAGTAAAGTTTGTGCGAGCACCGTAACCTATCCACATGAGGTACTACGCACGAGACTTCAAACCCAACAGAGAACATCTCCTGTGTCTTCGCCAGAAGAGATCGCATTTCGCGGAGGATTAGACCATCCAGAGAGCCGCGGTAGACCTCCGGCAGCGGCCTCATCAGATGGTATGCCAAACCGGCCTCGGTATTCAGGGATTATCCGTACGTGCCAGACTATTTTAAAAGAGGAGGGTTGGCGGGCATTTTATTCCGGAATTGGCACAAATCTATTCCGTGCTGTTCCGGCCGCAATGACCACCATGCTTACTTATGAATATCTACGGAAAGTCATTAGCCACCTTCAACATGAAGGGGCATTGAAGCAGCAGATGGCAGAAGTAACGGAAGACTCTTCTGGAATATGATAATGACTGGACCTCCATTTTATCACCTAATCTTCAGCAGTTCAGGCTATTTTGAAGCGCAATGCTTCATTTGTCTAGGGGAGCCCACTGTGTGCGCAGTGGCGATTTGGCTTTACTGCTAGTGGCGAGCACGGGGGGAACCTTTCGCTTTCTAGGCTTGCCCCTTACCTTACAAGCTCTGTCTCCAGACCTAAAAGTACAGGGTCTTTCCCTTGGAATGGGTTTCTCGGCATCGGAGGTAGTCGGTTCAACGGCGTGAGGGTCGATCGAGGTTTTGACATGTGAACAATCGATTTCACTGATCTCTACAGTTATATGGTGGGCTTGTGTTTTCAAGAAAGACTCTGTTTGCTATCATCTTCGTCTTTTAACGAGCGTTTTTGTGCGCATAATAATAGGTTGCATGATTGCTCTTGTACATACGTCACTATACCTACGTGCTCGTCGCCAGAATACTAGTACACATCTACTGGGTTAAGAGAGGTACATGAAATAGAATTGGTCGTGGAAGATAAATACTAATAGTCGAGATGTACGTAGCAGCTTTGGGTCAGGCTTGTGAGTACCGTGCAGCTTTAATTAGTATTTACTTTTGAAGGTCCGATGATATTGGTTCTGACATAACAAAAGAGGGCAGCATACCTTATGCCAAAGGGTGGGAGGGGCGAAGTCGGATGTAGTGTATACCCCCCTCCTGTGGGTTACAATGAAGAAAAATGTGTGATCTTATGATGAGAAGGGGAATTCTGTATTCCATACTGGTTTGCGGCTTGGAAATAGGATTGATTGTACGGAGTAGTTGGATTACTTTTCTTGTGGATATAGAATCATATAGTTAATAATTATTGACTACTCCATAGTCTGCCAAGCAATTAGCCAGATAGTGTACTGGTTCCTTGTTCAGCATCATTGGTCTAGTGGTAGAATTCATCGTTGCCATCGATGAGGCCCGTGTTCGATTCACGGATGATGCACTGATTTCTTTTTTGATTTTGTATTTATCTGGCCTACTTACTTTACTGTGCTCTACTTGTGTATGCATGCCTTTTGAACTATTTAGTACGGAGTAGTAATAGTAGTAGTAGTATGCTATTCGTACAATGTCGATGCAATTTGAATTTCTGTATTTAAACTTATTATATTTGTGCTTCATTACACTATTTTGGACACCAACCGTCGCATGATACGACTGAAGCGTCTTATTCCGAGTCAGTACTAGTAAATAGTTCAAGTTGCTGCGACCATGATGCTGAATAGGATTTTCTACCAAGGAAAAATCTGACGAGGTTCAAGTTATCAATGCTAACCTAAGCTTTAGAAGTCCTACATCGGTTCCCGAACAGGACTAGCGGAAATTAAACGACCTTAGCTATTCTGCGCTTTTTTATTTTATTTTTTCCTCTTTCCCCTGCCACTCCCACAGACGCAGACTTCTTCTCGATTAAATCTACTTCGAAGTTAGAACTCCTGTCAGGTAATGTCGAGTCCTACTTACCTTGTTCTTTTCGTCCTCTGTCATGTTTAGGAGGAAATCCAAAATTAGTAATATCCGTTGATATGATGAAAATTCTTTAAATGGTAGATCCAGTCAACACTCTGGAGAGGACTATTTCATACACTGAAAATTCTGATCATGGACATTACTGCAAAATCTGACTCGGCGTTTGGGGGATACATCTGCTAACTTCTACTAGTAATATATACCAGGCTAATAGTATTACCTGGCCAACAAGAGGATAGTCAGTTAGCAAGACAATGAGAGAAGAACCGAATACGTTGCAGCATATACCTTCCCCTTGAATCTGTATCTCACATTACGCCTGACTTCCAACCTTCTTGTTTGTGCCGTACAATATCCGTTACTTAGATCCCTTCTTCCGATCGGCCTCGCGACTTTCTTCCAGTGCCTGCTGAACCCATGATACGTGCTCCGTCTTGTCTGACGGGGATTTCTGACGCGTAACTGTAGTGGAAGCTTGGGCTTCGCGACGCGCGGTACGGATGGAACTGATGCAGTAGGACGCAAGGATGAGAGCCATAGAAAAGGCAGCTATCGGGGCGTTGACGGACTGACGTTGTTAATTATTACATCCCACTGGTAATACTTCTACTGGATCTAGGTGTAGATTGAAACTTACTCCCGACGATCGACCAAATATTTTCCCCGTCATTGCATCACTTTTAAGAAAGCTAATGTACGGAGTTGGTGGTATTTAATACGCATCAAGAATGAAATAAAACTTACTTGAATACGTATCCGCGGATCGCGCTCGGGGGAATAGTTCTTCCTTGAGCCAGAATGGGGAAACTTTTATCAGATGGACGGGCAAATCCCGAAAGATAAAGAAAATTAATTACGGTGGACGCTTGCGCGTTTCTTGGTAGATAATTCCAGCTGTACTCCGTACTACGGAGTACACCTGAATAAATACGGTTACCAAGTAGGTACTCAGAACAAGCTCCATCTCGCAGGATCTTCCACCATTTTCCATGGGAAATTGAGATTTTGTTTGTAAAAACAAAGACCATACGGTATCAATCAGATAAGCGAAGGGCGATTCTCATTCGATCGCTAACTCGGGGGTAACATCATGTCCGAGGCCGGTCCCGCGATGGCGACGGGGTTGCTGAATGCGGTTTAGTGCCGGTGTTTTGCGCCCGGTTTGTCATCGCCCATTTTATCATATTAATCAATCAATCAGTTAGTTTCGATCAATCTTTCTTCCATCATCACCACTACCTCGGTCATCAACTCTTCATCCCCCACAACCAGAGATCGTTTCATCAAACTTCCTGAATCGTCTATACTGATTCCAAGCAATTGGCTACTCACATTCAAAATAATGTTCAGACGCCTGGTAACTGTCGCTCCCCGGGTGGGCACCGTCGTGTCGCCTCGCATCACCCCGGCCCTGTCCGGCATCCAAACCCAACCTATTCTCAGAGCCCCTGCTATGAGGAGAGGATATCATGAAAAAGATAAGTTTTCTTCTACAAGAAAGGGGAGACAACGAAACTGACCGCTTGCACTGCTAGATCACTACAACAATCCCCGTAATGGTACGTCGACTTTCACATATCACAAGCTATTCATTCTACTCTTCATGGGTCGAGACGCATGTGCACTTGTTACGCCGCCCCCGATGGCCCCGCTGTCCCTCGGCCGCGTATACCTTTGATTTGTCTCTTAACGGGTTGCATATGAGTAAGACTAACATCCTTCCAGTTGGTAGTTTCAACAAAAATGACGCCGACGTTGCCACCGGACTTGTTGGCGCTCCCGCTTGTGGCGATGTCATGAAGCTTCAGATTCGTGTTGATAAGGATACGAACGTGATCAGCGACGTCAAGTTCAAGACATTTGGCTGTGGCAGCGCCATCGCCAGCTCGAGTTATTTGACAGAGTTGGTGCGTGGTATGACTCTCGAGGAGGCAGGGAAGATCAAGAATACTGAAATTGCCCGTGAACTTTGTAAGTCTGACAAGCGAACCCGTCTACTATCCTTTATATTTTGCAGTTTGCTGACCATCCGCACCAGGCTGTAAGTCATTGATCATCTCATTCACTCGCAGTGAATTACTCTGTTTTTAAACCTGTATTCCCCAACCCATATCGTGTCACATGTCTGAAGGCCGAACAATGCAGGCCAGCCAATACCCTTTTGGTGGAAGTGAGTTGGTGGGGTTTCTCTGCATGCATACGCCGGTTCAGGAGACGTGTTCTCTTGTTAACAAGAGCTTACTACGAATCTGTGGCGGGCTGGATCTTACAGAGGAACGCCGAAATTGGGAGTATTCTTGCTTGAGGGACATAACCCCGGGTCATCATCAAAAGGTGTCTCCGTGACGTGTTCTCAAGTTTGGCTCCTTTTCCCCCTCAACACTTTCATTGGCTAGCTTACCAATTCCTCACGATCACCTTAATAATCACACGCCCGCTACTGTGAACGGGGTTTGCTGACCAAACGTAGTGCCCCCTGTGAAGCTGCACTGCTCGATGCTTGCTGAGGACGCTATCAAGTCCGCAATCGCAAACTACTACACCAAGAACCCTAGGGCTCGTCAAACCGACCTTGGAGGTACCGGTGCCTCAATTCCTAACGTCAAGGTCGAGATTGAGAAGACGGAGGGTGCTGCTGCTACTGCTTAGACGATTCAATAAGCAGAGCGGTCAAATAACAAAAAAAAAGAAATTGAAACCAGCAAAAATTTCAAGTTGATACCAGATGAGATTCTCTCACAGTTTTACGGTTTATTAGCGGGAGGTTGAAAATATCATTTAGAATGGGATAGTATACCTGGACAGTCCGTTTATTCCAGCAACAGATTGTATTGGGTAAATTTCTACTTCCAAAGTTACTCTTTCACACCTTTTACTTTTTTTCGCTTTTTTTTTTTTCGTGGTAACGCAGGAAGGCAATGTGATATAATCCACTTGGTGTGTCAAATAGTCTTTAATGAAAAGCACGTGCGTGCGTTGAATTCGAAATACTTTAATATTGACTCGGAGATCAGTTGAGCTCCAATGAGTCAAAACAGACCATTTACATTCGAAGATTGCAGGTATATAGTCATAATTATACTAGATATATATGATATATAATATCAATCTATCTGTATTCAGCTTTTCACAATCTATATTACCCTGTCGAGGTGAGTTCTATACTAATGTACATATACAAGGAAATGAAACCAGAAACTTTTCGTCCTCTTCTCAAATAGGTGAGAAAAAAGGACAAGAAAGAAAGAAATAAGTAAAGAAGAACAAAGAATTAAAATGAAAACGCCGCGGATGCACAAATAAAGCGACCCATGCCCATCTATCAAATCATTAATCAAGTGGATAAGGGTTCCAAAAGGAGAGAGAGAGAGAGAGGGGAAAAAAGAGAAAAGATGTCTGGTATAAACATATACAGAATGCTATCCCCGGAAACATAACCAGAAAATCAATTGATATATCAGAGGAGTCCTAGTCGGCTCTTCAAAGACAGCAATCTCTCGTATACGGATAGCTTAAGCTCGACGCGGAGGAATCCAGCCCAAGCGCTGAGGAAGCGAAGAAAATTGAAGGGACGGAAAAGACCGCCCGTTTCGTGGATGATGTCCATCTGTTCTTCGAAGACGGTGCGAGTGGCGTAGCGGGCGAGGATCAGGAATGAACGGACAGGGCCCTGTCTGGTGTGGAGGTTTTCATCGAGACTGCGCGCTGAAACGAGCTGTTAGGTTACTGTACTCGGACAGGCGTGTATGATTCACTTACTGAGGTCATTGGTCTTCAGAATCAGTAGTATGATTCTGGGTACCTGCCCCAACAGTTCGACCAGCTGCTGCAACATGCCCTCCCCAAGAGCGCCGGACATACTCTCCTTTTCGGCATTTGTGCGTGTGGTGGCGATATTCTTTTTTGCCAACTTGGTGTAGTCTCTACCAGTGATTGCGCTGGCGAAGAGAGGAAACTGATCATCTGTGATGCCCGCCACCTTGCGAGAATACTCACGCATGCGTGGCTCATCGGCTTCGATAACAGCCAGCCACATTTTGGCATAGTTGCGACGCAGCTCACGGGGAATATCACGGTATAATCCATGATCGTAGAGGATGATGTCGAAGTTGTGACGGCGCCGATTAGGATTTTTGCGAATAGCAATGTTTCCACCATGAGGGTCGCAGTGTAGAGGGGCGTTGTCGCCAAAAACCATCTCGTTGAAGATGTGCGCCAAGGCAGCGGAGACTTCGTCACGGTCAATGTTGTTGGAGTCCAGAAATTCCAGGTCATCGGGTCGACGGCCGGCTATGAACTCCATGACGAGTATGCGCTTTTGAGCCCACATGACTAGTTCTGTTAGTATACAAACGCGCTTGATTGAAGCTGGTACGTACCATCCGGAATAACAAGCGGTGCGTCTGAGTGCTCCTTGAAGTATTCACTAGCCCTCTTAGCATTGTCCGCTTCCATCCGAAAATCCAACTCTTGTGGCAAAGATAGGTCCATTTCCTTCGAAAGCCACTCCAAATCGTATTCGGGGAAGAAGCGTTTCAAGGTGGAAAATGTGAATCTGGTTAATGCCAGGTCCAGGGGGACCCATTCTGCCAATGCTGGATGCTGCACCTTGACCGCAACCTTCTGGCCTGTTTCCTTCAGGGTACCGATGTGAACTTGGGCAAGAGAGGCGGCACCAGTAGGTTCTGGATCAAAACTTGAAAAGAGCTCGTCGATCCGATGGCCTGTGTCAGCGATGAACATTTCCTCAATTGATTCGATTGAAGAAACTGGGCATTTGTCCTGAAGCGGGATGAATGTTGTTGTCCACTCCAACGGCAACAGGTACCCCATACTACTGAGATGTTGCCCCAGTTTGATAAAGACGGAGCCATTCTTCTCGAGAACCCGAAGGGTCCGCTCTGCGCAACGTTTGTGGCATGCTCGTAGTGCTTCGTTTCGTTCTTCGGAAGAGGCAGTTTCTTGGTTGAGGGTTACCCGATAGCTAAAACAACGGTATGAGCACAGATGACTAGAATAAATCCACCTGGTGTGCGCCTGTCCAACTTACTCATTGATGCACATGGCCAATGTGCCAACAACCCTTCCCGATCTCACTGCAGCGCGATAGAGATGCTGATTGTCCGACACAGCCACCGCTCCAACGACTATAGTTCCTCCAATAACTGCATATTTGATCACTGTCCTCCGTGACCGACCCGACTTCGACCGTTTTCCGTCATGACCGTTTCCTTTCTCTAGCCCAGACAAGGCGGAGGCCCTCTTTGAAAAGGCAGCATGTGGTATTGATGACACCGGTGGGATTCGTGAGCGCGTTTGACAAGCCCCGCTAAAGACTTGTGGTGGGCTTGCAGCTGATCTGCAAACATACGATCGGATCGATACGCACTGGAAAGGACGAACCCAAGAAGCAGAGGTATATCGGAGCACCGGCGCAGGATCAAAATCGGATGCCCGCAGAGGAGCGCGGAGCGCCGCCCTCATGCCGTACACGAACAATGCCGTATGAAGAGTGACCGCAAATCAAAAGAGATGGTGAATTTGACAATAATCTCAACTGTACGTAATAACATCAGGCCATTTGTATGGAGTTAGCGTTTGCCTGGCACGGGGAAGAAGGACTTGAACTCCCGTTTTTCTCCGCCGTCGGTTGCCGCCTTTAGCCTTCGTCCCGAGCCGCCCCGATATGTACGGAGTATATCATTATCAAAGTGATACATCTTGTTGTTCTCTAGCAACAGTCTTTACCGTGTATCCTTTTATTATTAACCAAGCCCTCCTACTCATGGCTAAAGGACATAAGCCATCGATGTAATTAGTATCTACATGGACCAACCCAGCTAGCTACATATCGAACTATTTCCCTTGTAGTAGAACAGGGGACACAAAAGGAGTCCGACATCTGCTATAGCCCAAACAATGAATGTAATTTCTGACCAACAAAGGAAAACCCTCCAATGCACCTTCCTATGCAATGCATGCTTATAAAGACCCAATAACCCGTACAGGCTTTTTTAGTGTTTGAAAATCCGCAATCCCAGAGGACAAAAGAAAATAAGTGCAAAATTTCAGAAAAGAGAATGTGATGCACGGAATCGCCTCAAGTCTCAAGGTTACGGCGTCCACTCTGCATCTGGCTGTGTTGTATGCCGGCGTCGAGGCAAGATCGAAGGTCGGCGAGATGCCGAACTTGGCCGTCTAGCATCCTCGTCAGCCAACAGGTCGACATGAGATAATCTGTTCGGCACCCGCGGGACCCTGCTTCTCGACACACCAGAGCTTCCATTCAAGCCTGGTGCAAGGCCAGGGTTGACTCCATCTCTACTCCCGGGTCGGATCACAAGGGCAGAGCCACTGAGAGCGTTTCGTGGGTGCCGTTGACTCTCCCGGCCTTCAAAAAACCCTTTGGACTGACTACCCCGGCTGATTTGCGGTGTGGATGGGGTAGACTGATTGACCAGGAGACTGGGAGGGGTGGTGGAAGTACTTCCCCGTCGTACGCCAGGTTTGCGTTTGCCCAGGCCGTAGGCCTCGCTTCGCTCGTTGGATTGAATGAGTTTCCCAGCCATGTCCCGGACGAGAATGGCGGGATCATTCTCTAACTCTCTGATGGCCTCCAACAGTCCGTATATGGCGAGAAGACCACCCTGCTCGTCGCTTGAATCGCAAATGCTGGATATTATCCGGAGAAGGTTTAACCGCACTGCTGCCTTGTTATGATGTAGCTTTTGCCCTATCCTGCTGAACAGATCCGGTCGGGCGAGCGTCGAGGCAATGGGAGGGCTTAGTCTAAGAAGTTTCTGGAGGGGCTCGAGGAGATTCTCGAATGCGTTTGCCTTGGATATCGTCAAGCACCTGACAATAGCATCCGTAAATGATAGCCTATCATGACGGTTGTCGAGAAGGTGCTCCTCAACCTTCGCTGTCTCTTCTTGAAGCCTGCCAATTGGTTAGGACTGAACATATGCCCTCTACATCAAAGAAAAAAAAAACATACCATGCAAAGATAGCATCTAGGGCAGTCACCTGCCAATATGGATCAGATAGTAAAGATATATAGAATGATAGGCCTTTGTTGCGCCACAGCTCGCGGCGGCCGACTTTACCAGAATGAGCCATGTCGCAAAGAATTGGGAGAGCGAACTCCTTTAAGGGTCGTTCGGTCTTCACTATTTTTTGTAGCAGCGGTACAATGCCATTCAAAGCTGCATCCTCTTGTCGAGATTTGTTTAGGCGACACATGTTGTAGATAGTGTTCAAGATTTGGTTAGAAACTTCTCGGAAGTGTGGTCGTTTAATGGTAGACCTCAGCAAATCCGTCAACACGTCGATAGCATTCGAATTTTGCAGAGAATCAAGAGTGGTCGATAACATGGACAAGTTTTTGATAAACTTTAGCATGGTAATCTGGTGAGCCGGCGTCATACGCTTTAGTTCTTTTAGCACTCCTGGAGAGGACATCAGCATGATCACAAATCATGATTTGGAGTCATTCTTACTGTGCAGAACCGTCCGCTCAGCAACCATCTCCTTTACATGGTTTTCGGCCTGGGAAAAGATGAAGAATATATTCGCAATGCGACCCTCAACAATTTCGGCCAGCTCCCCGTCTTCGTCTAATACCCGACTTAGAACTAGAGAGAGAGGGTCCAGAACTGAGTTGCGAGACAGGATTCTGCAAAAGTCATTTTTTGGTGTTGAACCCTAGAACACCGTCAGTACATATTCTCATACCGTGGAAAACGCAGACACATACTTGCAATTCAAAAACGCTCCAGATACCGTTAACCCCAATCAGAACCAGATCACGTTCATCTTCGTAATCATCTTCTAGGAACTCAACCAGAACGTTTAGTCCTCCTGCACTGACAAACATCTGTAAGGTGAGGGTAGACGTCTGATACATCTGCTGTACAAAGGTTGCGGCTTCAAGTCGGATCTCTCGTGGGTACTTCTTCGAGGCGAACTCGTTGATAATAGGAATTCCTCCAACAAAACAAAGATTTTCTTGTATCTCATAATCGTTGTAGATGATTGCGTTAACAATTCTCAATAGGCATAGAATAATATCCCGCCGACGCCACGAATCAAGAATCTCAAGTATTGGTAGCATTCCGTGAGCGCTGATGATAATGTTTTTGGTCTCTGGGAGATCACAGAAAACTGTCAGCAGCTGCTCCGAAATCTCGCCAAGCACGTCTTCGTCTTGTGAAGTTTTCAATGAGCTAACGAGCCCCTCGACTTGACCGCGGAGCCGGGCATGTTTGTCGCGCGCGATGTTTGCTTCTAGGTCTACTTCATCTAACCCTTCCTCAAGTTGAGCAAACGGATCATCCTCATCATCCTGGTCTCCAAGCCAGGAATCATTCGATAGCTTGGAATTTAGCATCAGGGTGCCTTGGTCTGAACTTCCTTCACTTTCAGACTTGTCTAAAGTTACCTGATCCGCGCCCAGAATATCAGAGAAATCTTCGTCTCTTTCGTTCTCTGCGAACCTTTGTATCTCTATTGCTGACCGATGACGTTTAACAGATATTCTTTTTCTAAGCTGGGGTTGGGGGTCATTCTCGTCTTTAAGGGATGGCTGATATCGGACCATTTCCTTCGAGGGCGAGAAGACTAACCCATCCAGATCATCATCAGCTTCCTGTTAAGGGTTAGAGGTGCTGGCTATAGTGGCTAGATAGTCATGACGGTGGCTATGCTTACTTGAAAACCCCCAAGTTTCCTATCTAAAACATCTTCATTCGCCTGTATAAGATCGGAGTAATCCTCTACAGAGTTTTCCTTGTAGTAAGAAGCCGGACGGGGTTGTCTCATTGGTGGTACTGGCTTCTGTGTAAGGATGGGAACATTATGCGTAGCGATAGCGTGTTTGTTGATTGGGAAATGTGGTTGATTTTGTAGTTGTGTATCTTCAATAGTAGTGAATTTGGTCGGAAAAGGTCGAATCGTCTCCAGCGGATCTGAATCTCCAGGTTGTAATGAGGTTCTGAAAGAGTCATCAAAACCATCAGAGCTCCCATCAGACCTTAAAATGGCTCCGTCCAAAGAGGCAAAAGCCTTGAGTTTCTCAGAGGAGAGCATTCCACCAAAATTATCCTGTGGCCGAAGATGAGGCAATTGCAATGCACTTGGGGAAATAGCAGTAGCGAAATCATCATCCCAATTGTCTTCTTCGGTGGATTCGGGCGACCTGAACCGATCTGCCACAGCTCTGGAGATTGGAGATGGCAGAACATCCTTCGTTGGCGTATTACGAGATGGCGGCAAGTGTGCAGGGCTTTGATAATCATGCCTGAACGGTCTCCGCAGAGTCCCTGCTTCAGGTGAACGCAAGGCTTCATTCCATTCTTGGACACTTTTGACTGCTTCCTCATACTCAGTTGACTTTTTGGGGACGATCGAATCTGATCTGCGGGCGTTGACTATCCAGGGATGTTTCAGAAGCTTCCTGGCCGAGACGCGGAGGTTGGGGTCCTTCTGGAAGCACTGCATCAAGAAATCTTTGACCGCCTGTGATATTCGTTAGACATAAAACGGCAGATCTATAGGGAGGGGACAAACCGGAGAGGCGCCTTGAGGAAGGGGGGGATGGTCATCATTCACAATGCGGAAAAGAGCCGGCATGGGCTGAAGATTGTAATACGGAGGCTTCCCTTCCAGTAACTCAATCACGGTACAGCCAAGACTCCAGATATCTGAGGCTGTCGTTGCACCTGAAAGCTCAATCACTTCGGGGGCCATCCAGTACGGTGTGCCGACAACACTCGATTCATTGAGCCCAGTAGTACGGCTGGCAACACCGAAGTCCGCAAGCTTGACAAGGCCTTGTTTAGTCGTGAGAATATTTGCGCCTTTGATATCTCTATGGATAACACCTTGCTCATGGAGGTACAAGAGACCGTGGAGCACCTGCGACATGTATAGCCCGACCAAATTTTCTGGGAAACGGCCGAAATTCTTTGCGATTGAGTGCAAGGACCCATTTTCACAATATCTAAGCCTGTCAGCGACTATTTACTTGCGCCACAATCCTATGGAAGTTGAAAAACATACTCGAGTATGATGTTTAGAGTTTCAGCTGACTTCACAAATCCATGGTACTTCACAATGTTGGAGTGCTATAAACCATTTGGTTAGTTTCTACCCAGATCCAAGGTCTATGTATTTCTCGGCAATTGGAGCGTACATCCAAGTTTTTCAGGAGATCAATTTCCAACTGCAACACATTAGATTAGCGATGGTGAACATCGATTCACCTCCAGGAATGTTTCCTATCTTACCATAATGACACGCAATTCACTCTTCGGGAGATCAGCAAGCTTTATTTGTTTCACGGCAACAGTTTCCCCAGTATTCCAGTTGAGTGCCCTGTAAACTGATCCAAATGCACCTTTACCTAAACAATCACCCAGTTGCTATCGGATGTCAGCTTCAGCAACTCATTTCGCTAGATGTTAAGAACCACAACCATACATAATCCTTAAGTTCGGCAACATCTTTGGCTGTAGTTTTCGCCATCCTATCATCTTTCGGTCTGTCATCTCTTTTTGATGGGCTGGAGCCAAGTCTTGCCAGTCGTGCTTTGGCGGGAGCATTTGGTGGCTTAGAAGACGGAGTGACCCCCTCAATTCCACCACTGCATCGAGAAACCATCGTCCAGACCAATGTGGATTACTTAGCTCCCTCCCGATTGTTATTTGTTTGTTTATTTATTTATTTTAAAAAAAAATCCGAATTCACTTGAGTTGACAAGTTATTTTGGACCGTTTGGTGGCAGAGGAGCGGCGCGGCTGAAGGCAGGAGCCAGTCGATCGAGGAGTATTGTTCATATCAGCAAAGTCTGCTATTCTCAACCACATATTATCAGTAAAAAGGAAGTTGTGACAGGACAACATAACATAGTGCCAGAGGGGGGAAAGGTCATCATTCATTAAAAAAAAAAAGACATGAGATTATGGCGCCAAAGAAAAACGTACGCATGGATTATTGCCCTCACGAGTCACGCCCATCAAGCCGCGTTTAACCAAACAAGTCACTGCGCACATCAGATACCAGCTGCTTCTTTTGATATTAGAATTTTCCAGTTTTCTTGATGATTACCCAAGTACCTCCAAAAGAGTGACCAAAAGAGATATGATAACTTACTGCAGTGTTGGCTAAAAGAAAGGCAATAAATTGGAGGATGTTTTGAACTTTCCTTTTCTCCACAATTCAGGCCACCACTGGTTTGGGGCATGACGCAGTGACCGCCTCTGTATTTATCTCCGATCAGCCTTATCGGTCCCCGAGAAGGTAATGTTAGTACAGTACGGAGTACGGAGTACTACATATTATGTATTTAATGATGGTCGATAACAGGAACAAAAGAGAAAAAGGGGAAAGGAAAAAAGAATACCTAGACAGGAAAAGCATCATGCCCTTAATGTATGTATTACAGTACGGAGTACGGAGTACATTTGCCTCAACTATGTATGTATGAAGAATTTGAGTTCAATCTCAAAGAAGACCGTGTTAATTATTTACAGATTAAGTTCAAGTGCGGCTGGTCAAAAAGGGTATCTTTAATTATAGGACCATCACATCTCAGCGGCGTATCCTGACTGGCTCCGTGCCTCTCGAAGATGACGGAGAACATCTGAAACAAGGTAAAGACTTCCAGCAATAACTAATGGGCCGCCATTGGCTTCGGCACAGGCCCAGTTGATGGCCGTGAGAATGTCGTCTTCAAATGATTTCACATCTCTGATTCCTGGGATACATTGCACGCTTGAAGCCAATTCTTTGGAATCATTTGCTTTGACCCAAGGCATGCCATCGACAGGTCCAAAGGCGGTAGTTGCAACATTATCACCTGCCTTGATAATAGGATGGAATAATGAAATAATGTCTTTTCCACGAGATGCGGCGATGACCCAAGTGATAGGCTTCCCTTGCGGGCGAAGTTTGCGGTCCACGTACTGCCCAAGAACTTCGGCTGACTGGTTATTGTGGGCGCCATCGAGCAGGACAGGATCTGTGCGGGCGACCAAAGGATTCAGCACAATGTTCTGTAGGCGTCCCGGCCACTTTACATGAGAAAGCTGAGAAACCAAAGAATCAACCTCGACTTCTGGACGAACTTTGGGGAGCGCTAACTTTAAAGCCGAGATTGCACAACACATATTCGCCCGTTGGTGAGGCGGAACATCAAGCTGTAGGAAAAGCTGACCGAGTGACGGTGTGTGCTCATCTGGAGCATCGGGGCGAGTGTAGATAGCGTCTACATTAAGTTCCTTGATACGCTCTTCAAGAGTTGTGATGACTGCCGGTACATTCGTCCCATCAACCACGCACGGAACACCCCGCTTCAATATTCCGGCTTTCTCGCGAGTGATCTCCTGTAGGGTGTTTCCAAGTAGCGACTGATGATCCAGTCCTATTTTGGCAATCACTGACACAAGCACATCGCTCAGTATGTTCGTAGCATCCAGCCGACCACCCATGCCCACCTCAACCACTCCAACGTCGACCCGTTCATGGTTGAAGATCTCGAACGCCGTAGCAGTCAACAACTCAAATTCACTTGCTCCAATGCCCAAAGTCTGATCTCGCAACTTGATCTTCGCTTCAATCTGCCGGAACAGAGACTCTTGGACCACTCTTTCGCCGATAGTGATACAGTCCCATCGGTCTATCAGATGAGGGGAGGTAAAGCGACCGCAGCGAGCTCCACTAGAAGTCAACAGGTGGGACAAATAAGCACTGATTGAGCCCTTGCCGTTTGTCCCAGCGATGTGAATGGCCTTCCAAGTCAGAGGCGTCTGCTGAAGGAGACAGGATATGCGGTTGAGACCGAGCTCAATCATTCCTCCAATTCTATATTTTCCGATGACTAATTAGGGACAATCTCATGATCAAGTGTACCTCTCTCACAAAGACGACATCTGTGTAATCGTTAATGGTGAGCAGTTAGAAAGGGCACTGCTAGTTTCAAAAAAAAATTGCTCAGCGTCATTTTGCGCGGCTATCTATCGGGCATCCATTGCAGGAGCGATAAGAAGCGGTGTTTGTCAACCGGGAAACGGGAAACCCGTACTGGATTGTACGCAGATGGTAATTGACGCCACTAATGGCGCAACATCCCGATTCCAGCCTCTTTTTATCCGTAGAAGGAAAACCACCGTTTCTCCATCAACACAACGTTTCGTCACCAATCGTCGCACCTTCTGTCTTTCAATTTTTCGACACTTCTAGTGTGGTGTTTGTTCTGGGGGATATTTTTTGACACTGATTATCGCAGATAAGCTCCAGATTTCTCACAGTCATGGGTATACCGTGAGTTTGTTCCTATTCATTTTTCTGTATTTGGCTTTCCTCGGGCCTTACGCGCTACTCTATCGTGCACCGAGGTGCTATCATGACTAACATATCCGCAGTATGTACCGTGAGCCTTCGTCCACTGAAACTACAAAGAATAACCCTACCAAAGATCCTTGCGCCGCTGCGCGTTCTGCAATTCGTCGCCAGACCAGTATTCGACGCCCTTCACGTTACAGTAGCTCCGCCTTACGTAGCGCAACTTTGCGCTCGCCGTTTCCCCGTCCGCTAGCAGATCAGATTGAGCATGAAGCGAATGGACTTCAGCGTCATGTACACTCTCCTCTCCCGAATTCTGGCTCCGGTGACGATCCATTCGATTTGACCAGTGGCCTGTCGGGCTCCAGCGTACGGGAAGCAGGTCAGCGCTTACTCAATGATGTTCTTCGTCACAGTCGCCCTGGTCAGAGACTGAGGATTCCGCGCAATCCTGTGTTAGACGACATATACTTACGCTCGGCGGCGGGCGACAATGGGGGCACTCGACGGGAACAAGACCATCCACCTCCCTCTTTTACTCCTCGATTTGCCCCGGCAATCGCATACCACAGGACCGCATCGCCCCAGGCGCCTCCTGACGTCCGTTTGTCGCCATTTCCTCGGTCGGATGCTTTGAGTGGAGCTGTATCGATTGGTTCGACTTTTCCTCCGGTACCGCGGGTTGGCCAGCGGTCTATACATCAAGCGAGTCGTTCAGATTCTCAGCCTATTGTCGATGGTCTTGGGGATCGTCAGAGGAGCGTAAGCCCAGATGGCGATCACACGAACGACGCATGGGAAACCCTCCTGACCACCATCACACCGGACACCAATCTCCCTAGCGTAGATTCGTCGTTCACATCAGCGTCAGCAGGCACAAACGCTTCGATAAACGGAACCTCAAGAAGCTCGGCCACTTCTTTCGGAACAGTACCAAACTCCATGGACTCAACTGCCCCAACCGTACAGATGGTTCTTGACCCGTATCCGGAGTTCCTCAATCCATGTGACTATTCTAGTTCAACAGACTCTGACTCCGACTTCGACTCTGAGGCAGAGGCCACGCGGAATTCATTGTTTCATTACCACTATCGCCGGATCCGCGAAATCGAAATGAACGCTAGGAGAGATGCTAGGAGGCGCGCACGGAATGTACATTCGACTATGAGGAGCCAGCCTCCGATCCCTACGATCTCATTTGCCATTTCGGATTCTACAGATCCGGACCTTCACCATATGCAGGCTATCCTGGATCGACTTGCCCGTCGAGAGGACGTCCCTGATGAATTGTGGACAGCAGCTGGACTGTCTCGCACCATTAGCCATAGGGTCAGCGCAAATAACGAGTCCAACAACACCGATGTCATTGATGGGCCGTCAAGACAACAGCGGTGAAGCCATTGCCCTCTTCATTTCCGATTTTGTGTTAACTATCGAGCCTTTCAATCTTCTCATTTTGTTTGAGGAAGTCGTGTTGATCTAAACGGGTTAAGCGGGAAGGATATCGCGTTCGGCGTTTTTGGTGTCTTCCTTTCAAATACACAATTTCGGGTGCCCTATAGTGGTTGGAAGCACTTATCATGGAATGATTATTGTTGATTCCCATACATGCGTTCGGATTCTTCGTGTGTTTAGTTCGTATGATGTCTGTTTTCGATATTGAATTCCAGCCGCCATTTTGTTTCCTGAGTCAAGATGGGCGATTTTGGCGTTTTGTCTATAATTCTTATCGCCTTTGGCTTTTCGCATACATACTTCGGTACATCACCTGTATAAGTTGTACAGTTTCAGTCAAATCACTTGCTAGTGAACAGTGGGAAATCTGAGGATCGGATAAACCACAATTTGAACTGTATTGTTGCGAGGTTGATAAGGAGAGAAGAATCATTTCTTGAAGTTCCACTGTAGGCGTCATCCTTGAGAAAGCTTGTTGTAGTTCCACAGATAATGAGTTCCTTAGTGTATACCTTGAATGTAGGTACTCCGTAAAATTGAAGTGCTAACTAACCTACAGGTTTAGTATTTATCGTAAAAACCCCACTTCGATGACTTTCAACTTTGTTCATGAACATCAACTACTCCGTACCAGCTGAACATCCACTCTGCGCTGAGATCGGATCTACTCCTCATTAATCCTAAACACCAGTTTTGAAGTACCCAGATTTACTTTTGGATTCCCCTTATCATTGTGGTGCATCTTTGCTCAACCACTTTCTTCCCAACATTTGTCTGCACGAATTACGACCTCGGGTATGTGAATTGATGCCTATGCTATTAGATTTTTCCTCTCATTTGAAATCCACTTTGGACCTAGAAATATACAGTTAGCCATGAACAGCCAGGTAGACCGGCTAGTCGATCAGATCTGGGGTAAGTCGGTCGGCATGCAGCATATTGCCCAGCATGAAACGCGCGTAGCCATGAATTTCGAAGGCAAGAAATTTCCTATACCCAGGGATTTACTAATAGTCCTCCAGATAAAACCCAGGCTACATCGGATGAATCTCGGTTGATGATAGCAGTGAGTGGCATACCGGGCTCCGGGAAGACAGCACTTGCCAGCATGATGGCGGACCGCATCAACCAACTCCACGTCGCACAGCATCCAAATTCACCGCTTATCGCGACTGCCATCCCTATGGATGGGTATCATCTTACACGGGCGCAACTCGCCCAAATGCCCGATCCTGTATATGCTGCAGCGCGGCGTGGCGCAGCTTTCACCTTTGACGGGGAGAAGTTTTTGAACTTAGTACACGCTTTGCGGGAACCGTTGAGGCCGGAGACTCAAAGCTTGTATGCGCCAAGCTTTGATCATGCTGTTAAAGATCCTATTGATGATGATATTGCCATCCCCGCCACGTGCAGAGTTATTTTCTTCGAGGGGAATTACCTCAGTCTAAATAAAGAGCCGTGGAATAAGGCGGCACAGTTGATGGATGAACTTTGGTTTGTCGATGTTGACTTTGAAACTGCTCGAAAGAGGTTGATTCGAAGGCATGTCAACGCTGGTATTGCGAAGGACGAAGCCGAGGCAGATAAGCGTGCGACAGAAAATGATCTTGTGAATGGCCGAGAAATAGTGGAATATAGATTGCCTGTTCAAGAGATTATTACAAGTCGATATGACCCTAATTGGGACAGGTGACAGTTGAGAGTTTTTGGTGGACTTTTCCGTATAAACATGAAGAACAAATGAATATTCGGGTTTTCCTGAATTCCTTCTGTCTTGTTTTTTAAGAAAGAACCCCTTCAAACTTCAATAGGTTGACCAAGTCCTTGAACGGAGGACGGAGGACATTCATGATTTACTATAATTAGATGCATTGAGGGTCTGGCCACTAATTTAGTACCTTGTACTCCGTAGTTATCGTTAGCTAAGTCATAAAATTAGGATAATGAAGGACTGAGACACTGTTATTTGAATGAACTTGGCATTGATTAATTAGTCGTGAATCCACTATGAACCTTCTTGTGCAGATGTACTCCTGAACCTTTTTTTTTATACTATTTTTTTTTTTTTTGAACACAACATTCATCAACCTTAGATTACCTAGGTACCTAATCCCTTCTTTCTTTCTTTCTTTTATGTATATCTTGAAATTTTCATTGGATATTCGGGTTTAGGAATGGTACCTTAATGTTACATAGACTCCAGTGGGACTTCCATTAATACGGCTTACCAGTCTCTTGATATTATTACATGTTTTACAAATGGATAACAATACTACTTAGCAGGTACTAGTAGCCGGAGAGGTCAACCAATTGAATCTCAATATTGAACCAGAAAAGCATGGAATAGAAGGGCTCCACTTAGAATAAAGATAGTTCCGTACAGTAAAATTTGCTAGGGAACGTTTGGAAATGATTGGAAAACCACCCCAGGGGATCTGCAGGGTCGACACCTGATTGGGTGAGTCAGATCCCCTCCGCTGGACTCTTCAATTTCTCTTCTTCCATTAAATTTCCATTCAACTCCTCCTACTCGAGATCTATCCTTCATCGCTTGTCTGTCATTCTTTCTTACCATCTGTCTCTCCTTAAAATCACCTATTCCATTCCCTTCATTAGCAGAAATCTGTGTAGTCAATCTTTTGCCGCGCATCCATTGTTTTTTGTGAAACCTGACCTTGACATTTACCACCTGTGCCCCTAAACGCTCACTTGATTCCAACTCCCGAGATAGCCTGACGCCATAATGTTGTTCGCTAAATCTGCTCTTGTTCTCTCTTTCTTGGCCCTCGGCAACATTGCAGCCGCGGCAAGCACCAAGGCTTGCCTTCTTTCCGCTGTTGGGTACGTTTACCAGTCAGGGAAAATTGTGAGATTGGGAGAAGCATCATTGTTAACCGCTCAATCAGTCAGGAGCCACATCCTGGTGATCTCAAGGCTGTCTGTATCACGGACGGTGAGAAAGTGCAGAGTAGGATCGCCAGCCTGTGTGGGGATGACAAGCAGGCAGCTTTGAAACAGTTCGCTGACATCTGCTCCTCCGCTGGACACAAAACTGGTATGTTTTACCTGGTTGACCGTTCATAGCTAGTGCATTCTTTGTGATAATTAACATCCTCTCTTCTAGCCGGCAACACCTTGACCTCCTCTGGTGCCTCTTCCACCGGCACATCCACCGCGGGCTCTAAGTCAAACAGCTCCGGCTTTGTCACTGCTTCCCCTACCAGCACTCCCGGCTCTCACTCCAGTGCTGGAGTTATCCCTACCCCCGGCTCCAGCTCTGGCTCTGTAATTAGCCCCAGCTCCAGCTCTGGAATCAGCCCCAGCTCGTCCTCTTCCGGCATAGTGCCTCTTCATACGGCCAATGCTGGCTCGTCTGACAGACATATTCCTGCTGCTGCCTTTGCTGCCGTTGTTTTCGTCGGTTTCGCTGCTACGCTGTAAGAATGATCCACTTCTGGATCGCTCTATTCAGCTGTGCAGCAAATCTCGGGTATTTGCAGAGGGGATGCCTTCCTTCAATTCTTGTTTCATTCTTATGAGAGTTGATCGTATATTGAGAACAATCTCTGTCATGGATGGGTGCGTTGCAACGACTATAAGGAAGCTGCATGTACTCTTTCAGTAGATATCAAGAAATCAACTCTCTCATTGACCATCAGGATCTGGATTTCTGGGTTTCACATGAACTAGTTTGTGAATGATGGATTTTACATTAATAGTGAGGTTGAAAAGAATGTCGAATGTCACATATCCGTAAATCCGAAGAGAGTACGTACTCCCGTCATTAGCGACTCGCGTGGCATCGCGTGACAACGGCATCCTGAATTCCTGGTCACGTGAACATCCGGGTTCTCCGGCGTTCAAGTGATTAAGTAAGGAGGACCCATTAACTTGGTCCAAACACGAAAATTCGCGTTTGATAAACGCGTTGACCCGAGCAGCATCAAATATCTACTGGAGCCTCTGCCCCTCCAACTTCCTTTCTTCCTTCTCCCTTCTTCATTCCAGTCCTCGGGACTTCTCTTCTCATCTCAATCTACCTTATCTTTTTCTCTTCTCATTCCAGAGCTTTAGTGCTTCTATTCAGTAATTACATTATAATCTGTTTTCCATCGTCTTCTCCACGTATCCCCCGAGTTCTCCCCTGTACTCGTCAAAATGTTTGTCTACAAGAGAGGTATGGACTGGCAATCATAACATCTATCTTCTCGTCTTGGTATCAGACCTGAGAGCATTCCAAAAGGAGGCTTGGATCGCTGTCTTGAGTTCTTTTGCAACTAGCTACCAACGCCAGCATCTGCTAACAAATTGTGACTATTAGACGGACGCAAAGAACGCGTACAGTTCGACAAGATCACCGCTCGGGTTTCGAGGCTTTGTTACGGCCTTGATCCTGAACATGTTGATGCTGCTGCAATTACTCAGAAGGTCATCTCTGGTGTCTACCAGGGTGTCACCACCGTTGAGTTAGATAACTTGGTATGGCTTCGCAGTGCTACTGGTTAATAGATGCAACGTGCTGATATGCTTGTGTAGGCGGCGGAGACTGCCGCATACATGACTACCACACACCCAGACTACGCCATTCTCGCTGCTCGTATAGCTGTTTCCAACCTTCACAAGCAAACAAAAAAGCAGTTTTCGTTGGTTGTCTCAGACCTTTACCACTATGTCAACCCAAAGAATAAGAAACCTGCACCGATGATATCGAAGGAAACGTATGAGATAGTCATGAAACATGCCGACGAGCTCAACTCAGCTATCGTGTACGACCGCGATTTCAACTACAACTTTTTTGGCTTCAAGACGCTTGAGCGGTCATACTTGCTGCGAATCGACGGAAAGATTGCTGAGCGTCCTCAGCACCTGTTGATGCGTGTCTCTGTTGGAATTCACGGCAGTGATATTGAGAAGGCCATTGAAACTTATCACTTGATGTCTCAAAAGTATTTCACTCATGCTTCCCCGACTTTGTTCAACGCCGGTACCCCTCAGCCCCAGCTTGCTTCGTGCTTCCTGGTCGATATGAAGGAGGATAGTATTGAAGGTATCTACGACACGCTGAAGACATGTGCGTTGATTTCCAAGACCGCCGGTGGAATAGGCCTCAATGTCCATCGTATTCGTTCTACCGGCTCCTACATCGGCGGTACCAACGGCTCCTCCAATGGCATTGTTCCCATGCTCCGGGTCTTCAACAACACTGCCAGGTATGTCGATCAGGGAGGAAACAAGCGTCCAGGTGCTTTCGCCATCTACTTGGAGCCTTGGCACTCTGATGTCTTCGAGTTTTTGGATCTCCGTAAGAACCACGGCAAGGAGGAAGTGAGAGCCCGCGACCTCTTTTATGCTCTCTGGACTCCGGACCTGTTCATGAAGCGAGTTGAATCCAACAGTGACTGGACTCTTTTCTGTCCTAACGAAGCCCCTGGCTTGGCCGATGTTTATGGTGATGAATTCGAAGCCCTCTACGAAAAGTCAGTCTTAACCCTCTTGTTCAAGCACGAGTTCATACTGACAAAGTAATAGATACGAAAAGGAGGGTCGTGGTCGTAAGACTATCAAGGCTCAAAAACTCTGGTATGCGATTCTCGAAGCCCAGACTGAGACCGGAAATCCTTTCATGATGTACAAGGATGCCTGTAACAGAAAGAGCAACCAGAAGAACCTGGGAACTATCCGCAGCTCTAACCTCTGCACTGAAATTGTCGAGTACACTGCTCCAGATGAGGTTGCTGTTTGCAACCTTGCTTCTCTCGCCCTTCCCACATACGTTGATGCTGTTCGGGGAGAATACGACTTTGGCAAGCTCCATGAAGTCGTGCAAGTCTTGGTCCGTAATCTAAACAAGATTATTGATATCAACTACTACCCTGTCCCTGAGGCCAGGAAGAGTAACTTCCGTCACCGTCCTATTGCCCTTGGTGTCAGTGGTCTGGCTGATGCCTTCCTTGCCTTGCGTTTGCCATTCGACTCCCCGGAGGCAAAGTTATTGAACACCCAGATCTTTGAGACCATCTATCACGGAGCTTTGACTGCCTCGTCTGACCTAGCTAAGGCATTAGGACCGTATGAGTCGTATGAAGGCTCCCCCGTCTCCCAGGGCATTCTTCAATATGACATGTGGGACCGGACCCCCACCGATCTTTGGGACTGGGACTCTCTCAAATCGAAGATCGCACAGACCGGCGTGCGCAATAGTTTGTTGGTGGCCCCTATGCCGACCGCCAGTACCAGTCAGATCTTGGGCTTCAACGAGTGCTTCGAACCCTATACCTCGAACATCTACTCGCGCCGTGTTCTTGCGGGTGAATTCCAGGTTGTCAACCCTTGGCTTCTCAAGGACTTGGTGGATCTTGGTCTGTGGTCGGACAACATGAAGAACCGCATCATTGCCGAGGGTGGCTCCGTCCAGAACATCCCTAACATCCCAGTAGACCTCAAGGCCCTCTACAAGACCGTGTGGGAAATCTCCCAGCGTACAATCTTGCAGATGGCTGCCGACCGTGGTGCGTTCATTGACCAATCTCAGTCGCTCAACATCCATCTCAAGGAGCCGACCATGGGCAAGATCACCAGCATGCACTTTGCTGGCTGGAAGATGGGCTTGAAGACCGGCATGTACTACCTTCGCACCATGGCCGCCTCTGCTCCCATCCAATTCACCGTGGACCAGGAGGCGCTTAAGGTCGCCGATACCAACGTCGCTCGGGCCAATGCTTCGTTCAGGAAGAGGGCCGCAGGTGCATCTAATACGTACTCTGCTGTTCCACGTTCTCTGACTGGCCAGACTAACGGACCGGCCAATCGCTCTGTTGAATCCAGCCCACGTGCGGAGGAGACCACCAATGGTGCTTCCCAGGACAGCGAGGATGACCAGAAGTCGAATGATGAGCGGGAGAATGACATTTTTTCCCAAAAGGTTCTTGCCTGCAGTATTGAGAACAAGGAAGCCTGTGTGATGTGCCAAGGCTGAATATATTCTATATAATGATTGGGTTTGCAACCGGCGTGTGGATATGGATTTGATGCTTCTCTATTTGTGCACATTGATATCATGAGTTTGATGGACGATTGGGTACTGATCTTCACTATTAACGTCTGCGGTTTTATTCCTGTGATTCTCGGGCAAACATGTACTTTTTTTTTCTTTCTTTCTTCTTTTCAATGTGCTGGGACGGTCTGGATGGGAAAATGTAACCAACATAGAATGTTTCGGAATTTAATGTTTGTTGTTTCTTTATAAGTCTAGAAGACATCAAATTCTCTCAACACAATGGGGGATGTCGCCTTGCTAAGCCACTTTTCTGTTTCGATTGAGATACTGTCTCCTCTATCCTATCATTTATGGGTGGAGAGACCAACTGAGTGTTGCGCTTCGGTACCTAACCTTCGTTAGTAGAGAAATGCATCTTCTAAGTGGGCATTTCAGCTTGGAATCTTGAACCCGACAGCCTTGCGTGGTTTTGGGTACGCGCTTTAACCATGTTGGTAATGACAAGGAGTCGGAGCTCTGACAATGATTCCGGAGTACGTACTCCGTAGTCGTGCTTCTTGCTTTTTCCGTGGGGGTTCGTTCCTCATGACAAGTTTCTTAAGTTGTTGAGATTTATAATTAGGGCTTACTGGAGCTCACCACGGAGTACTCCGTACCCAGTGACAAAACATCTCCGCTAGTAGGCAGTAGTATTTACCTACGGTACTGTCTACCTGGGTTATGGTACCGAGGGAAAAATTCAAATCAAATCAAATCCAACAAAATCCAACAAAATCAAATAAAAAAAATTAAAAAATAAAAGACCCAACAAGAAATCCCCTAATGGCCGAGACATCAATGTCACCGTAGCTGTCCGAGTTGTCCGTGTTACTCGTACTCAGTGATGACTGCCCATCTCTCCAAGAGTCCAGGTACCCTGCATATCCCGTCCCGCTTGAATCCGATTAGTCCCTCCTACACGACAAATATACCGGTCTAGATTTGCTGACCTACTCTAAAATATGCATTTCGATTCCCGAGTGGTACAGGGGTTGTTTGTATTCCCCGTTTGCTTCAGGGTCCGTCGTTGTTGTGATGTATCTCCTGTGAAAGAGGTACACATAGGGCATTCACTTGATTCATTCCAGCTCATTTTTACCAACAGTACATTCATTGAACCATAGTGAAAATGGTGAAACTAAGACATGGGCATAATAGGATCACATTGTATGATTGGTATTGTAAGCACTCTTTCTGTGGCAATTAATAATGAATATTTATTTATTTATTTATTACTTAATTATAAGTATATTATAATTAAAATAATAATTATTATAATAATAATCATTTTTCATACCCTTGCCCTTAATGGTCAATATTATGGATTAAGCATTCTAACTTCTGTCATCTAATCTCCAGGGATTGATCACATAGGGCTCGATTTAATCTATCTTGCGAGAGATAGACTAGGGTCTAGATCAACAGTATATACGGAGTAGTACGTATGGACTGCTAGACTCTGTACTCCGTACATACATACATACATACGTAGTAAGATACATCGATAAAGTGGGGTTCCATGCCCACACAACACCATCTGATTTTTTTTTTTAAACAGACCACTCGGTGATAATTGAGGTGTGTCCTTCTCCTCTCCACTAACGGTACTCCGTAGACACTAATTGTCCAGTGCGAGCCGTTGAAACTCAAGTCTAGACTGGATCGAGATGAAACTCAACAGGAACACAGAAGGTCTCCTCCAATACTATCTGTACAATGAAAATAATATTGGGCGGGTGGCGTTGGGACCTCAAAGAACCGGGTGGAATATTACTTCGTACATACTAGTCGATGGGTGGGGCCAAACGCCCGGTTTAGCTTGAATTTTTCAGAAGAGACCAGTGAAATAAATGTTGGATGTCCAAATGGGTCTGGACTTTTTGGAGGGGTGGTAAACTTCATGGTGTAAGATTGTATTCGCAAATGAAAGAGATGATCGGAATGTGTTGTCGGGAACCTGGAAAGAAATGATACCTACCTATTGGAAACCATGGATGCGCATTGACACCGCCTATTTATCCATGTCGGAAAGGATATCCGTTCTTTTTTCATTGCATCCATGGATGTACGGAGTACGGAGTACTGTACCCGAACATGGAGTCCATCCATGGATGGATCCCGTCATTGACTTTCATGCTGACTCAACTTCATTCATGTAGATACTAAGTATTGTATTTTTTTTCTAAGTCCCTGAAACAGATTGTGCAATCAACATACAAATATTCAAATACCAATATAATGATAATAATAATAATTATAATAATAATAGGATTGAAATAGTCATTCAGAACACAAGGCGACAATCCTGATTTTTTGACCGAGAGAAAAGAAGAAAGAGAGAAAGAGCAAAGCCACACTGGAAATAGGATGTCGAAGGCAAAAAAGGAATCGATGGACGGTGTAACGTGTACGAAAGAAGGGGGAAAAAAAAGGAAAAGGGAAAAAAGAAAGAAGCGTAACTGTAATGGGTATAGACTGTACACGGTGTAACGCCGGCGTCAATTCTCAACTACCAATCAGCTGAAATCGGGTCAAATGGAATTTGTTCCCAAAGCGGGTACCTGAATAACACTGAACCTTCAGATTCTATGGAGTATGTACTAAACTACTAGTCTAGTGATTTTCAACCACACATCCTCTCATCCTGACATGTCAGACTATAATATGTAATGTATGTAAGAAGTACTATTTGTCACTTGCGGATGACTTGGATCTTTTCTTCCGAATACACCAGATAGGATGCAAGGGGAATTGTCCGTATATTGAGTCGAAGCGTCAGCCTGTCACGGGTTTTCTAATCAGACCTCCAAAATTGAGATCAGAGATCATGGATCTTCCCAATTGAACGGTCGAAGTTCATGGCGAGTGGAACCGAGCAATGAAAGTGGAAATTTTTCAGCCACTGTGTGCGATTGAAATCAAATCCGGTCAATAGGTTCAATGTTCACGAGCGGCAAAGTGGACCCAAGGCTGATAAAAAAGACCCACTGAGTGGAGGTCTTTATGTGATGAACATTCGCTGGGTTCCTGAACACACCAGTCGACGTGGATTGACAGTGTGACACAGATTTAATCAAAATAAAATAAAAAATCTTTATTATTGAAAGTATAATAATTATAAAAAAGACAAAGAAATAATCAGACTAGTGAAATGATCCTACCGTCCATTAGCACACCTACTAGTCCACTCTTGTATACTAGTGTCGATGCATCTTAGTTAAATACCTGGATCTTCCCACCCTTACCGACTCCTCCTCCTCCTTCTCTGTACCGATACTCACCCACAGTCTTCTCTCTTCCTCTCTACCAGACAGTATTCTGTCGTTCCTTCCTTCCAACACTCTCATTCTTTTGGAGTGTCCATTCACTTCACATACTGCTGTGCAGTTTGTTCAATTGAACCATTCTTTTAAGTTTCAACCGACCTTGACTCGGCTTCCCAGATTATAACTTTCCTTGAAAACAATATCAGTCTCTCATATCAATCAATCATACCTACAATGGCTCCTCTTGCGAAGACTCTCGCCCTCGCCGGCGCTCTTTTCTCTGCCGTCGGCTCGACTGCTCCTGCGCAGAAGCGCCAGGATGGTGCGGACACCAAAACCGTTGTCCAATGGACCACGGTGACAGTCACCACCACCATCACCACGGACCGGTGGCCAACCCCGAGTGTAGCTCAGCCTACTGTCTCCGCCGCTCCCGCCGTGACTACACCCGAAGCTCCCAAGTCTGCTGAGAAACCCAACGGCCCCGAGGAGAGTGAGGAGAATGAGGGCACTGAGGCCCAGCAGCAGTATTTCACTCTCCAGCCTATGTGGTCTTCCAGCGCTGTCCAGCCTGCTCCTCAGCCGACGAACTCCGCTCCTACCGAGCCCCAGCCGACGAACTCTGCTCCTACCGAGCCCCAGCCGACCGTGCCGCCACAGCAGCCCTCCACCACCAACACCCCTCCTGCTGTCGTGCCTACTCAGCCTAGCACCACCACCGGCGCCGCCCCTCAGCCAAGCGCCAGCAGCCCGGGTGGTACATACAGCGGCACCTGCTCCCAGAGCTCCCCGTGCAAGGGTCAGGTCACCTTCTATGACACCGCTGTCTCGATGAGCAACCCTAGTAGCTGTGGAGTGACCAACGACGGCGCCACTGAGGACGTCTTGGCCCTCCCCGTCGGTATGATGATGGATAGTCACTGCGGTCGTAAGGTGACTGTCAATTACAATGGCAAAGTCTGGAGTGGCACGGTTGTTGACAAGTGCATGGGTTGCGACAGCACCTCCATTGACCTGTCGCGTCACTTCTTCCAAGAACTGGCTAGCGAGTCCGTCGGCCGTCTCCACGGTGTTGAGTGGTACATCTCATAAATGCGTTGAACGCCGGCTTCTTCTTTCTTCAACAATTTTTTTTTTTTCGTATTTCCCTTCTTCGATATCCATAACGTTTTTTTAACCTTCTCGACTTTCATTGATATATTTTACACAAATCGCTCCAATGGAGTAGTTGATCTATCTTCATAGACTTCTTTTTTTTTCTTCTCTGGGTTATCTTAAACCAACATTTCCTTTCGGTGAACAAGAAGAAGCACGCTGGACGCTCTGGCCTGTGACATGACAGCACGATATTGGGAATGCCACATGCGAGTCGAATGGAATCCGGTATTCTATCTGAAGACTGTTAGGTAGCATTGATTAGGAGGAAATGAGCAAAAAGTTTATGGCAAGCTTACATCCAATACGTTTGATACGTGTGTCTTGT
Source organism: Aspergillus coremiiformis (assembly GCA_009193565.1). Classification (NCBI taxonomy): domain Eukaryota; kingdom Fungi; phylum Ascomycota; class Eurotiomycetes; order Eurotiales; family Aspergillaceae; genus Aspergillus; species Aspergillus coremiiformis. The sequence goes on along the minus strand of ML739171.1, from coordinate 16,008 downwards.
AGACCGAGTCCTTTGTTCTACTATTCGAACTCGTAGGTAGTGCAGAAATATCTAGGTCACACCGTGAGCTGATCTCTTTCTTATATACTCCGAAACGTGTGCCGTGACACTACGTAGTAGGCCATTGCCATCTTCTTTAGGGGGGGGGGCGTCCATTATTTATTGGATACCCGAAAGTAAAAAACGATATCTCTAAGATGATGATAACTTACCCATCATGTCACACAGCGAAGAAAGCAACTAACCTTCCCCCATGGAAATCAACCCTTCTCACAACGCTTTGCACGCTCCCCAACGAACTCCTCACCATCAACTCCCTTCCGCGCCAAGCACGCCACTGTCCTCGCCAACACCGCATCTTCACAGAATGGCGTTTTGGGGTCTGTTACCGGCCGGGTCAGGAGGGAGCCGTAGGCTTCTTTGGCGGAGTAGTATTTCCCCCATTTGGGTGGAGTGCTGGTGGAATTGATGCAGTTAATGTCGGTCGTGTAGACGGTATAGCCGAGGACGGACCATGGTGACGGATGGACGGGATGCCTGAGTCTGGGGTCATGGAGACGGCGACGGAGCCGATTGCGGTGGCCGAGTTGGCGGTGCGGGCGGCGTAATTGGAGTAGGAGATTTGGAACAGGTCCATGGGGGTGTGGCCGAAGCCAAGGGCGGCGATGCTGGGGGTTGTCGCGGTTGATGATCTGGTCGAGGGACTAGTGCGATTAGTCGTGCAGGGTGTCGGTGTAACCGCTGGGGATGTGGGCGATCAGCCAGATGTTCGTGTGGTACGGAGTACGGAGTACTAAGATGGAAAATGGCAGGTTGTTTTTCATCCTTCTCATGAGAGATCTGCATCTGACTTGCAGCCGAGGCATTGACCTTTTCTAGACGCCAAGCGTAAAGCCACTCCCCAAATTGGGTAGAAACTTAAGAAGTACTCCGTACTAATGATTTATTTGTTTAAACTGTGCCTATTTTTGTCAGGAATCGTAGTAAAATAAGTTTGATAAATTATAATCTGTCGCACGTCCCCAAATGCATGGTAGATCCTCCTGTATGGGGTAGATTACATTCATACCAATTTGTATACTTAATATTATATTATCTTCAATTATACATTTGAACCAACAGGTGAAAATCCAAAATGAACTTCATCTTAACAATTATCATTTGTTTTCTTTGAGTCCCACCAGTGTGTGGGGAAAAAAGGAGATTAAGACTAATCCTATCTCTACAGATCAAAAAAAAAATATTAAAAATAAAAATGATGGGTGAGAAGGAAAAAACGAAAGAAAGAAAAAGAAAAAAGAAAAAAGAAAAAAGAAGAAAAAAAGAAAAACAGGTACAGTATCCGTACATACCAAATGAACTGTCCAACTTGTGAGTGGTAGTCAACAAGTACAACAACTCCTTAGCAGTACTTCTTCCTCCGCGGCTGAGAATCTGCAACTTCCGCGGCCTTCCTTCTCTCTCTCTCTCTCTTCTCTCTCTCTCTTCTCTCTCTCTCCCTCTCTTCCTCTCTCTCTACACTATAACGAAGAGAATTGAACTTCTTCCTAAAAGGTCAACTGTCAAATTTTCCTCACCTCCTCTCATGAGGAGGTTTCTTAAAACTACTACTATTGAAGAACTAAATTAATAAATACTAACCCAGGATTTCATCCCTTGGGTAGACCCACGTCGAACCACACAATTTCTTCTCCGCTTCTCTTCGTCGTCGTCAAAAACTTTCTTCCTCCTCGGACGTTGTTTTACTCGGTCTCACTCGTCTGTGGTATTTCTCTTCACGGAGGATAATTCTTTTCCTATTACGATTATTGTCACCATCATTCCAATTCATCCAACCGATCCAGCCTCCCTTCCCCCCCCCCCCAAAAAGTTCTCCCCCCTCCGTTCCGTGTCACTCACCTCAGTCAATTTATCGTCCTTGGGGATGTGGTCCTCCTTCCTTCGATTCCTACGCATTCGGTGACCATGGAGTCGTTCCGTTCTCGAGACCTAGCACTTACTCCTCCGTCATATTCTCTCGTGATAGGTTCTGAATGATCCGTGATCAAGTCTTGGCTTGTTTACGCTGCCATCTCCCGGTGTTTAGAAGAGACTACGTGGGCGGTGGCCGCGGTCGCTTACCATGGAGGACCGCAGACCGGTCGTGCTGGTCGTATCCATAGTCTTCTTCGTCGTCGCCTCCGTTTTCGTGGCCCTCCGGTTCGTCTCGCGGGTGTTCATTGTCAAGAGAGTTGGGCTACACGACTATTTGATGCTGTTGGCATGGGTATGTCTGCTGTCCTCGGTACCCCGTCCTGAACGTTGGATGTGATTGCTGGAATTAGAGTGTGGTCCAATACGGAAAAGCATCAGATGAACAATGAAAACAATGAACCGTCCCGTTGACGTTACTCAGGTCATCGATTTCGGCTTCTCATTCTCCCTGTTTTACGCCACCAGTAAAGGCCTTGGCCTGCATGACGACGCCATAGACCCCCAGGATCGATACAGCCTCAATCGAGCCAATTATGCATTTACTGTGCTATATGTGAGTGGCCGGTCGTCACCTGCCCGCGATTGGCTCCCATTGCTGATTCGATAGAACCCCGCGTTGATGGCCGTCAAATCCTCCATTCTCGTATTCTATCTTACTTTAACCCAAGGAGAAAAAGTTTTCCGTTGCGCAAATTATGTGACTCTGGTCGTCGTGAATGCCGCCGGACTGGCCCTCACACTTGTCAACGTATTTCAATGCCGTCCTGTTGGTGCGGCCTTTGCCTATCCCCCGGCCGCGGGTGCTCACTGTACCGATATCCTTACCCTATACCTCTCCTCCTCCCCGGTGAACATCATTACCGACCTGGCCATTCTCTTTTTGCCAAACCCCATCTTAACCCAGATGCATCTTCCTCGGAAACAAAAAATCATCCTTGTGATCACCTTTAGCTTCGGTTTCTTCGTCGCCGTCGTCGATGTCATCCGCATTGCCTACATACAGAACGCGGCCACATCGCGTCAGGTGTTGTTAAAAGCGATTCACTTGCAAGATCCTGGCGGTGATGACCTCAATTGTACGTGCCTCCACCCCAGAAACTCTACGCCTAGGCTGATAGATAGGACAAGGGTATGCTTCTCTTTCCTTTATGTGGTCAGTGGTCGAGGTCAATGTGTCGGTGATGTGCGCTTGCGTACCTAGTCTCAAGCCCCTGGTGGCCCGGATCATTCCCAAAATGATACGGGACACAAACGACAGCACGACTGTGCCAGACGCCCCCACGGTTGGACCGCTGGATATTCCCGAGATTACCGAACCCGCCCCCCTTCCGACTGTTCGCGCTACCAACATGCGACCACCCTCACAGTCTGTCAATAATAAATCTTCCCCGTCGGGTAGCGGTAGCAGTACTAGTCGGAGAGATGCAGACAGCCCGTTAGACATGAGGGAGTTCCTGATGGCCGGCAATCCATCCCCTCAAGATGCAGAAGCGAATACAACCATCACCACTACATCGTATCCGCCCAGCATCACCTTTTTCGACTTCGTCAACATGAAGAAACCGGCGAATATGCTGAAATTGAGCAATAAGGAGTCCATTACACCAATCGCCTTGACCACCATCCTATTTTTCCTGTGGGGATTTGCCTACGGGCTGTTGGATATTCTCAACACTCAATTCCAGGAGGTCGTTCGATTAGATGCCTGGCGATCGTTGGCTCTGAACGTTGTCTATTTCGGGGGGTATTTCGTAGGCCCAGCGCTGGTGGGCCGCACCGTGCTGAAACAGTGGGGGTTCAAGTCGACTTTTATTACAGGCTTGTGTATCTACGCTTGCGGCACTTTAATTTTCTGGCCGTCAGCCGTCCTGACGTCGTACTCCGCATTCATCGTCTCAAACTTCATCGTCGGCTTTGGGCTAGCCGTACTGGAAACGGCGGCCAATCCGTTCATCGCGCTATGCGGGCCCCTCGAGAACTCGGAAATCCGACTGAATATCTCGCAGGGTGTCCAAGCGGTAGGAACTGTAGTTGCTCCACTTCTGGCGAAAAAGGTTCTGTTCAAAAAAGTGACCGACGTTTCTACACTGGTTGACGTTCAATGGACCTACCTTGGCATCGCATTATTTGATGTGCTCCTCGCTGTGGCCTTCTATTATCTACCCATCCCGGAGGCATCAGATGACGATCTTCAGGAGCTAGCAAACCGTCGTCGGAGCGACAACATGACTAAGGTGGTCGGAATTCCGGTGGTTTGGCTAACCTTAGGATTAGGAGTGTTTTCACAGTTTTTCTACGTCGCCGGACAGGAGATAATCTCGCAAAGCTTCTACGCTTTTGTCGAGAACGCCTACCCCAGGTAAGTTGGCTGTTCACTTAGCTTTCTTGAACGCTCACTCATCATCGATGCCCAGTTCTTCCCTGACGTCTTTTGAATATTTAACCATCGCTCATGCTATCTTTGCGGTTGGTCGTTTCCTTGCCGCCTTTCTGCAGCTGTTTCTGAAACCCCGGTGGATTTTACTTCTATCGTACATCGGAATGATTGTGTTCTCCATATTATGCATGAAAACAACGGGGGTCGCCGCGGTTGTCATGGCTCTCATGGTCTATCTCTTTGAAAGTGGCGCGTTTAGCATCATATTCGCCATCTCTCTCCGCGGCGCCGGTCGGCATACCAAGACCGCTGCCACGCTTCTAACAACGGCAGTTTGCGGAGGTTGCTGCTTTCCTTTCGCACAATATGCCGCTCAACTCGCGGGGGGCGTGCCATTCTCGTATAGCGTCCTTGTGGCTGTCTTCTGTGCTGGTGCCATTTTCCCGGTGTACTTGAACTTAGTACCGGCTGCAAAGAAGCAAGTCGACCCCGTGCCAAACGAACACCTTCGCCGCCCGCGTCGCCACCGCCCCAGACCGAATGTTGTTGAACGAGAAAAGGAAAACCCTTCGGCGGGCGGGGTTTATTCACGACGGCGCAGCGTTCTGTCTGACCCTTTACCGACCGTCACCCTTTCCAATCAATCTTCACAGCTCGAGCTTCCCAATTACGGGGACCCCCGATCATCAGTTCACGGCGGCATTCAGCATGACTTGGCCCCTTGGCCAGAATCGTAACGCTTCTGTTGCTTTCCACTGCGTTTTCTTTGGGACGTTTTCTTTTCTTATGATACCCTGTTATACGATATTACTACTTAATTCGCCGTCATGGTCTGATTTGACTTTGGAATAGCGAGGCGTTGATGGAAAAGTTTGGGGTATACCTATATATAATATTGCTTCGCGCCAACGCGCTCCGCAATAAGGCAACTCTGAGATCAGACGCAGCACGCTGCGTACATGCATCGGATGGTCGAGCCGAAACGCTTGCAGTAATACTTGGATATTTGTATATACCCCCTCGTTCAGGTTCCTTCACCAATTGAGCGATGATTTCAACCATAGTGCGTTTATTTCAAAGCTTTTTGTTCCTGATACCAGTAAAATCACAAGTACATCATGACTTGACAACAACAGGCCCGTAGAAGGTAGAAAATGCTCCTGTCCATCAGAATATTATATGGAAAGCGATACGATCTATAAACTCAATTAAATTTCTGCATATATGAGAATTGACAGGGATTGTAGACAAATCCCATCACGCATCGAGAGTAAAATAAAGCGTTAGTAGGAGAGCATCCGGCTAACTTACCCTGTATATTGGTAAGATAGGTACGTTCTCCGAGTGGCCAAATTCGCACCTCGCACTTGAAGTACATACCATACCAATGATTTACGGTATCAAAACACAACGACACCAGTTACATACATGGATCCGATTAGTAAGTTGTTATGATCTTGAGTGTGGGATTTTCTGTGGCTATTCCTTGAGTTTCAGTAAAACCTACTATATAAGTTACTTAGTAATATATATCGCCGTACTACTCCGTACGTAGTTAGTATACCGCGTAGAGGATTCAATCCTTCCTCCATTTCTGGGGACTCGGAATTAGCAAGAGTAGATGGTTTCTCCGTCGAAGAACGCATGTGATTAGTAATACATTGTTCGAGCTGGAAAATACTACACATGTTGAGGAAAGGGTTTGAAGGAGGATAAATGTTTTTTATTCATAAATCATGCTTATATGCAAGGCATCAATCAAATCATGTCTCAGATCATGATGGGTTGTAGCTTAAAAAACAAATGGCCAAAAAAAAAGTGGCAAAAGAACACCGGGGCCTCTATCGACCGAACGCGCTTAAACAGGCAAGGGAACCAAAAAGGATCATCATCGTAAAACAAAGGTATCAATGGGAGATGTGAATGAGAAAGGTGAGTGAGTGGTGACTAATACATTTACCACCAGTCACCCTGGTCTTTCATGGCAGCTGCAACCTTGGTGAAACCTGCGATGTTGCTGCCGGTGACGAGGGAGGGGAGGACACCTTCGGTGGGAGTGGCGTATTCGATGGCGGTCTCGAGACCGTTCTTGAAGCAGTCCTCCATGATGCCCTTGAGGCGAGCGTCGACCTCCTCGGAGGTCCAGTTGATGCGGGCGGAGTTCTGGGCCATCTCGAGACCGGAGACGGCGACACCACCGGCGTTGGCGGCCTTACCGGGGGCGTACCAGATGGCGGAACCGCCCTTGTTAGACTCCCGGTGGGCTTCGAAGATGTCGATGGCGTCCTGGGTGGAGCCCATGTTGGAACCTTCGGCAATGAACTTGCAGCCGGCGTCGATGAGAGCCTGGGCCTCCTCGCCAGAGACTTCGTTCTGGGTGGCGGAAGGGAGGGCAACGTCGACCTTGCCGACGTGGGTCCAGGGACGGACACCGGGGAGGTACTTGAACTTGGCGGCGAAGGCCTCCGTGCTGGCGATCTCGGAGAGCTGCTTACGGTCGACCTTGACCTGGGCGATAACGTTGATCTCCTCGGGGGTGAAGCTGCCCTCACCGTTGACGATCAGGGAACCCTTGCTGTCGGACAGCGAGACGACGGAACCGCCGAGCTCGATGACCTTGAGGGCGGCGTACTGGGCGACGTTACCAGAGCCGGAGATGGCGACGCGCTTGCCGGCGAAGGACTCCTTGCCCTCGGTGGCGTGCTTGATCATGTGCTCAACGTAGTAGACGACACCGTAGCCAGTGGCCTCGGGACGGATCAGAGAACCACCCCAGCTGCCACCCTTACCGGTGAGGACACCCTCCCACTGGTTGCGGATCTTCCGGTACTGACCGAAGAGGAAACCGATCTCCAGGCCGGTGACACCGATATCACCAGCGGGGACGTCAGTATCGGCACCAATGTGCTTGCAGAGCTCGGTCATGAAGGCAACGCAGAAGCGGCGAATTTCGTTGTCAGACTTGCCCTTGGGGTCGAAGTCGGAACCACCCTTACCACCGCCCATGTTGAGGCCGGTCAACGCATTCTTGAAGATCTGTTCGAAACCCAAGAACTTCAGGATGGAAAGGTTGACGGAGGGATGGAAACGAAGACCACCCTTGTAGGGACCGAGAGCGGAGTTGAACTGGACACGGAAACCGCGGTTCACCTGAACCTGGTGGTTGTCATCTTCCCAGACGACGCGGAACTGAATGATACGCTCGGGGACGGAGACGACGGCGAGAGCTTTACGGTACTCCGGGTTCTTCTGGAAGAGAGTGGAGTTCTCCAGGGTAGAGGCGAGCTCTGGAAAATTTTGATTAGGACATGATCTATGTCGAAGAAAAAACTGATTTGAATGAGAATGCAAAACATACCCTTGTAGGCCTGCTCGAACTCGGGCTCAACGGGAAGGTTAGACATCTTGACAGGTGGAGGGGAGAGGGAGGGGGGGGTTTTTTTCTTTTCTTTTTCCGAAGAAATGTGAAACGTAAAAAGATCAGATATCGATTAGAGACTGAAGGCAAACACTGTCAATTGACCGAGAGTCAAGAGAAGGAGTCAGGAGCAAAATAGAAGACTTTGAGCAATGAAGAAGAAAGAGAAGAAGGGAAGAGACAGAGGTTGAGGCGAGAAGGAAGGGAATTTATGTCCAGCCAAATATGAGCGGAGGGCGGCGGGGCGCTGAGCCGGGGTCGGACAAGAGAGAGGGTACATACGAGTCAATGATTCGTCGATTGCATTCTGGTCGAGTCCCGGTGGTTTCAGCTTACGTCCGAATTTCGGGTGTCTCTTATTCGATACTTTAAGGTCACAGAATCTGCTTCTTATCTTCCTATCGGCGGAAACCCGCCCCCCTTCCCCCCGCCAGTCCGCTTTTGGTTCCGGGAAATCCTCGTAGCTTCGAAATTTTCCAATGGATTTTCTTTGGAACGATATCGGGAAATGAATTCGGCCTTCAATGCCGTATAGAATCCGTAGTACGGAGTCCTCCGTAGTACATCCTGGATCCCCTTCGCCAACCCCACTCAAGTCAATCTCAAGATATCGCTGCAGATCGCCAAGATCCAATCCCGACACAATACTGCCGGATCACGTGTAGCCCCGCCAATCTTCATTCGAATCCCTGGCAGGACCCCACGTGCTCACCCCCCATCGAATCTCATCTCTTATCTGATCGTTTTACTCACTTTGAGCTTATCTGACCACAATCATTCAAATTTCCTTCTCCGCGCAGACGCACTGCAACTCGCGCCCTATGCTGTGACAACTTACCACGTACAGCCGAAGAGATTCTTCTACAGAAAAAAAAAAAAAAAAAAAAAACCAATGCATAGGATTTTCTTTCGGTAAAGGCCGACACATGCTACACCGCACGATCCAATTTAGTTTAGACGGGAGTCATGCGACCCAATTCCTGTCCAACAAAGATGGGGGAATGTTCAAGTTAACATACTCTGTAAAAATGTCCTCCATATTGAAGACTGGACCAAAAAATAAATAAATGCGTATATACAAAGACCTCTGCCGTTAATTTCCTAGATGGAAGCATTTAAGAGGATTGGTATGTTGTATTTCATATCTTGGATCATGGTACTATCCCACCTCTACTCCATTAGTATTGTGTACAAGTCAACCTCGGTGGTACATACGTACTCCAGACGGAAGATCGTCAGCCAAGCTCTCGACTAATGCATCTCAAATCGAGTATTACTACTTACTATTATGCGAGTCCGGGTAATAAGTTTGAAGATATATTATATATTAGTACCTATACATATATATGGTTATGATTCGGTGTGACCATCTTCGCACGGTGATACAGGTTGCCTCACTACATGGCCAGACTTTCTTATTGGAACAGAAAGGATAACTCTAGTACCAAAAAGTTTCTCAATGGTCCAGTGATCAATTAACACTATCATGTACAGCACAAAATTGAAAATGATACTAAGAAACACAGTACGCTTACTCGTCTTTTAGCCCAAGAAATTCCCATGTTTTCGCCCAAAGTTTTGTGTCACTGTCCGGGTTGTATGGGGACAGGCTATCACATCTGCATTCTAAGGACTTGAACTCTTCTACACAAGCGCGAATGGATGCCACTGAATTCAGGTCTGGATGTAACAGATGAACGCGCGGACTGTCAACAAAGTCACCCAGTGCAGTCACAAGGTCGCGAATGGTAAGGTATAGCGTCGCTCCGATCTGGAAGATGGATTTGATAAGGAAGGATCATAGATCACAGGCTTGCCGAACAGATCATTTTTCGGTTTTTATCCGTGCGTCGTCAGGACCGCCGAGGGTCTCATATCAAGATAACGCTAACGGTTACCTCGATCGGAATACACACTCTCATACATCAACCCGATCGACGAACGAAGAAGCGATCCCTGAAATCCTGGCAAGTTTTATAAATCCTCAGGATGTTATGTACTGTACAGTACAAAGAGTGTCTTGTTCAAAACAGCGCCATTGTTATACACTTCATTTCGATCGGAGCTTCTTACCTAGAAAATGGAGACTAGAGACTCCCTTCCATCCCCACATAACGCCTTTCCTGACGAAGATCTCCTTCCCATCCTTTCACCTGAAGATTTGCGGTGAGCTCCACGCACTAGCAAATAGCTCTCTAGACCGCTAGGGCGCCGTGGTGAAAGAGCAAACCTCGACTGACTACGCCAACACCCTAGCCAACGCTGGCTACCGAGGCGAAAGCACCGGCGAACTTCGCAACCTCGAAGAGTGCCGTCTGTGTCGGCCGCATGACACGCAACGGAGGCGTGTGTGAGCATAACCAGGAGAACCCCCAGGCTACCGCCTTGTCCTTCTGGTTGCCGGTGGTGGTCGCGGTGAGGCCCCGGCTATGTTCGATGCTGCTAAGATGTCGGACGATGCGGATCCATTCTTCAAGGATGCCGCTGCATACTACGGCACGAGCAGGGGTAACCATGAGGGCTCGACCCAGAAGGTACCTCCCGTTTGCGATGCTCAGCTATGACTCGTTCAACCTCCAGTATCTCCTCTCGCCCAGACCGCTGTTGATGATTGCTGGTGAGGCGCAGACGCTTCATTGTAGCAAGACTGCCATGGCGGCCGCGAAGGAGATTTTCGTTGTGAAGGGCAAGAATCATTTTGATATCTATGATGGTTTGACCGTCTTCACAAGCTGGTGGGGTTCTTTAGGAAGAATCTCCGGTAATTTTACGGGATAAAATGACTAACGTGTATTATTAATGAGGACGGGAGAGTCATGCGCGATGTATTTTCAAGTGCTGCAGGGTGAGACGACGATGATCTAGTCAAACATGTCTTAGAGGCACCGTTTGAGATGATACCCGTGCTTAAAGCCTTCAGCGGGATACCCTCCCGGATGGTGCAAGTGCATGATAGGTACTGTACCTATCGACCCATCAAGACCAAACAGAGGCCATTCCCGAGGCATTCTATACAGCCCCATCGAAGCTTTATGACCGGAGGGGGAAAGAGGACTATCATATTCGCCTCACGAAAGGAGGAAATCCTGACCATGTAATCCAGAAATTGATGGATATCATGGCTCCTGATTGACCAGACGCCTGGTAAACTCCCCATCGGTTTCAGCGCGCAGTGGCAACCCTTACCTTGTAGTAGGGTAATGGTAGACAAGTCGTTTCCAGCTATACTAGATTACTACCTACCCGGGCAGTTGGAATCAAACTTGGGGATTTCTTATAATCCTGGTGGGACTATTGTCATGTGGCAGGCCATGGAGCAGCTTGACCGGTTCAGGGTATCAAACCCGTTTATTCCACGGATGATAGATGGTGTTGTATATGAGTTATTAGTACCCAAGAGCGAGCGATTGTACTAGAAGCTATTAAGTCAGAATTGTGCTCTCCATATATTCTTGTGAAGGGCCTCTTATTGCCTGAGAACCTATTAACAATACTTACAAAGCCTTTAAATCATTTTAAATGTGAATAATATAGTTCTTTGCCAAACAACCGCCTTCATCGCCTGGATGCCTTCCATCAGATCAGGGTCATTCATGGAAACGTAAAGGACTATCGTTTTAAACTCCCCAGTGACATTTACAATACAGTCGTATATCACGTTTCCAAGTTATACACGTTCTCTCCCAAGCGGTCTTGCAAGGTAACCTCTTGCAGTTCCCGACCGTTAAGAAGGGTATCAGATGGCGAACGTGAGCCTGTTCGAATCCCAGTCGAAGAACAGTAGAAAATAGACATGACTAAGGTTGTTCTAACGTGTGACCTATACACCCGGGATTTTTCGATCCCATCTTATTGACTTCAGTTCAGGGAATACCGTTGATGGTCGATTTACGTGATAGATCATACTTTATGTTTTGCTTATTACCAAAGTCGTGGAATCTATCATGGAGGACGAATTACGAGTCAAGTTCGAAGGATACAGGACTGAGTAACAAGCTACGGCATTGCTTGCTTCTTGGATCGTCTGAGTGTTTGGGGTACGTTTTTAGACATGGCGACTTTTTGAGAATCGGAAAGTAGGACAGAGAATTTTAATCGAGGAAGCATGTATGATACAGAATAAAAGAGCTGGGCTAGAAAAAAAAAGATTGCGAAATACGCTGTCCGACAAAGTGAGAGTGTCCAGTGTCTACTGGAATAAGCAAAAGAGCTATCTGTCAGCCAAGCACATGGTTAGGATAATTTTTCCATAAAATGAAATGCAAAAATAAGAACCGAGAGAGAGAGAGAGAGAGAGAGAAACAAGGAATTCCACCGAGGCCGGGGTTTAAACCAGTCTAGTTGAACTAGGTAAATGATAGCCCTACCAATGTTGGCTAGTTTGTATCCACATTGTTGTTGACGTGACCCTAATTCAAGGGAGAACGAGAAATCATTAGCCACTGCAAGGATGAAAAGCCGTTGTGGCTATCTATATGTGCCAGCTAAAAGGATAATTTGATATGGACTATTGAGTTGACACCTCTTATTCCTTCCCTCTACCGGCTGAATTCGGCCATGAAGCCAACAAACCGAAACCCTGATAAAACATATCCCGGGCTTGTCCGCGTATATTCGACTTAGTGCTCCGATTTTGTATGCCTTGCTTTATTCTCTGGATTCGATCTTCAACCTGGACCACAACTGTTTAGGTACAGTGATTTTCATCAGGCTTGGCTCGAGCTGTGTCTCTGCATAATGGCGTCATGTTCAGGAGACAACCTTTAGGTATGTACATACATACAGTACTTTGTAAATGTCATTGGAATTACCCCACAGCTCAAAATGAGAAAATTGATCGATACATTTTGTACTCCGCAGTACGGAGTATACATTCGTTTGGGTCAATGAAGTGGAGTCGGTAGATTCTGGAGAGAAGGCAAAGTGAAAGAGGTCTTTGCATTAGGAATTGTTTCACCGCAAAAACCCCGGTATTGTTTATTATCCAGGTAAAAAGGTGCAAGGCGTCTGCATCCTAAAAAGAATACTTCATCTGAGACAGTCTGCAACAAAGGGAGCTGAGTATTGAAGTAAATATTACTCTCCTTACCACTCCAGGCAATGTGGCAATGGTGGCTGAAGGCATACTCTTGGTACGGTGCCACGCCACAGTGGCAAATTCTGTGAGGCTGAATGCAAAGATCCCTGGGATTCCAAAAACAAGGAGTTGGCACTTGGTTAGGTACTCCGTACTCCGTAAGTGCTACTACCAATAGTACTCCAGGTAGTAGTAGTATCTAGTATACCTAACTCTATATAGTTGCTAAAAATTGAGTGTTTATCCGTATATGGGCTGAAAATTAGTTAGCCTTATAGGTATCATGGAGTTGTTACAGTACTCGGTACTACTGTATGTATGTATGTATGTATTTATATACATACATACATACATACCTGGTAGAGTGCAAGTAATTTTGTAATTTGCATACAATCGTGCACTCATTGCAGTTTTATCTACGGAGTACATCTGAATCAATATGAATAGTAAATTAGACATTCTTCCTGGCCACACAGCCAATAACAAAATACTAACTTCAGGCTTCTTTTACATGGCTTTAGTCCCTCGCCTTAAAAGTAGAATAGTTAGTCTGTACCGTGGCAAAGTTCATCCAACAACCCCCCGGAGCAAGTTACGACTGTCAGTCCACCAATGAAGCAAGAAGGAATTGTAATTATGGGTCTTGTAAACGTGCGTTTGCACCTTCCAAGGTTCCAAGGTTATGTATATGATTTCCTGGAATTGCCTTTGGGATCATCCCTTCGGCGTTAAGTCAACAGGATGTGCTGCTCTTGTCCCTGCATATGATGAGGCTGTAGGACTTGGTGTGTGTCGTGCGATATACCAATAAATCTATCGATCTTATGCTTCGCTTGATAACTTTTCCAGATAGATCAACAAATCTATCCTCCACTAAATTCTTTTACAAGGAAGGAAAAGGAAAGAAAACGAGAAACAAAAAGAAGAAGAGGGGCAGTTGGCCTTCGCTTTGGTTAATGGTGATCTCGCATACAATTAATACAGTACTCCGTACACCGCTATGTAGTACTTTATAGTCAATGCGTCATCGTAATTCAAGTCCACCGCTTATTACATACTCAGCCTGGGAAAGACTGTTTGGAAAGCTGTGATCTTTTGAATCTCCCAGCCGTATGGGAACACTGCACAACCGCCACGATGGCGATCAACTGAGGAACCATCGCCGAAGATGCAGAACACGAACGAGACGCATCAATTGCACCTGCATCACATTCCACAACCCCCATTATATCTGTCAGGTTCTGCCAGGAGGGGAGTACCTATTCCATGTCTTCCCTACCTGCCTCAGAAAAGTATACCGTCTCAACACTGGAAGCACGTCGCGGCTGTGGCGACTCGCCTGTCGCCGCTCACCGCTCATCCTTCCATTCTCTATAGTATCACTAGATGTATACAACGTACGGCTTCGCAATGATGGTGCTAATCGGTATTAGCTTTTACTACGGGTGGAATATCTGGAGCCGACCCTTGATTCTCTTTGTCACCGTGGCTTTTCTGGTAATGTATCTGCCTGTGAGATCTGCAGCAATCGGACAATGACCTGGAGGTAAAATTGGCCAAATATCAGCTACGACACTGTCCGATTGATCCAGCAATGGCATTAGCATATGCAGTCGACACCTGATATTGCAGGAGGTGGATCTGACTAAGGCCCAGAATCTCCCCGTCCACATCACGATGTGGCAAAACCCCCTGGACCCCAACCGTTCAGCCGATATTATAGTACATGAAATCTCTGATTAAATTTGAGTTTCATAAAAAGAGACAAAGAACAACGGAACAAAGAAACCCTGTTCCGAGATCGTTCCAGCGTCTTACCCTATTATCAAATTTATCATAAGCATTTTGGCGTCGGGAAACTTGCGGCTGAAAGATGGGACTAGGTACTGGAAAGTTTCTCCCTTACATTACATTACAATACGGACAATATAGGATCGGTAGAGCACTTATGGAGTTCTAGCTGCTCAGTATAGTACATACTACCTTCGTAGTGCAAAGATGCAGGCGCCTGTTCAAATGAAGGCCATCTGCAAGCACATCCTTCCATTTGAAACTTTTCATTTTGTTTTTTTTGGACTTTCTTTATCGTTGCCAAGGTACGGTACATACATACAGTTTGGAAATACAGTATGAGTCGTGACAATCCTAAAATAGAAACAACTTTGTTTTGCAGGTGGCTCTCTCTCTCTCTCTCTCTCTCTCTCTTAATCCCTTTACATGTTTTTTACAAAAAAAGATCTATACCTATTACCTACATGAAAGATAGATGGCCCTTGAGGTAAGATCTTGACGTTCCTGTATGTATGTATGTATGTATGTATGTATGTATCCATGATGTATATACTATACATCCATACAACCTCATACTAGTATACTCTCTTACTACTTAATACTGGCAGTAGTACTGCTGCTCTTAGCCCGAACTATCACTTGGTAGTTACACAACATCATTCTATAGAATATAAAACATTGATAAATGGAGGCAGGTACTAGGAAGGGGATCTAGTAGCAGCACTAAGGTATGTAGCCCGAGTGTATGTCACTGTATTGTCACGATCACGAGAACACGTTTGAGCTCAATTACTGATGTAAATTGGAACAACCATGGTACAGATTTCTATAGCCAACGACGGGATCGGAATGTGTATCTTAGACTTGATGGAATGTTCCTATTGTTATTTATTTTTTCTTTTTCTTTTCTTTTGTTGCTTACCTTGACCTAAAGAGTTCATGGTAGGAAGTAGGAGGTCATTCCGCTTCTTCTTCTTGTATGTCAGACGGATCTGCAGTTCAAATTAGACAAATAAATGTAAGATGTAAGATCAAAACGAAAGAAGAAAGCGATATCATTCAATTCTTTCATAGAATCTAATCTTCAATTATAAGATGAATACGAGGATCAAAGAAAACTTCCAGGCAAACAGTATAGATTCCTCCTCTTCTACACCAGTCCTACGCCACAACTCTAAGTGTGAGGTATGTACGTAGCTGCACGAATATCTCTCATTTGGATTTTATGGTCCTATCATCTATTTTCCCGGATCCACTGGGAAGAGGAAGAGGAAGAGGAAGAGGACACGCGATGACCATGGCTCTTTTTTTTTTTTTTTTCTTTTTTTTTTTTTTTTTCTTTTTTTTTTTTTTTTTTTTTTTTTTTTTTTT
>ML739170.1:0-57743 GCA_009193565.1 Aspergillus coremiiformis | reverse complement strand
AAAAGAAAAGAAAAAAGAAAGGAAATTCAAGACAGGGCAATTCAATTCACCGGAAGCATTCTTGAATTACTTTGTCCTGAGTTATCGGTTGCCTTCCCAACTTTCGCTTAACCAACGCGATTTCACTTCCCCCCTCAAACTCTTCTTTCCTCCTCTCTTATCCGTTCTTCTCTTCCACCCCTACATTGTACCTGAGAATCGTTGCTTTTCGTGGTCTTTTCCTGCGCTCTCTGGCATCCCGGTTTTTGCAGGATTTTCGATTCGGGATTTTAGTGTTTCCGACCCCCATTCTGGAAACTACTCCTCGTTCTACCGTCGTCGATTTTCGCCAAGCTACCTCCAGCGGAAACACAGATTCTTCATCTGGGGTTAATCGCTAGAGGTAGTTTAACCAGCCGTGATTGAATTTACACTGAATTGTGCTGGAAACCCGACTCTGGAGAATTGGAAACTCACCATATCAACCCATAATTGTGTTCTCTTCCCCCCCCCCTCTCCTCCTTTTTCCCCTCACTCCAAATTCGTCGAAGGGAAACAACAAGCCACCACCAGCCCGAGACACCCTAAAAATTCCACCACAACGCCACCGGCGAGAGAAAAAGAATCATGGCCTCAACTTCCGATCTCCATGGGTCCTCTCCCGTTCCGCCTTTGCCCCAGCCAAACGACAACGGCCGCGCGCATATGTCATCCCTCTCCTCATCGTCGTCGATCTCCGACGCAGAAACTGACCGTCGGGGCCGTTCCGAGCGTCCTCGCATGGCGAGTCGGAAACCCAGTGCCTCCATACTAGTGCCACGAGATCACCCCGAGATTGAAATCGAAGAAGAAGAGTTTCCCCCGGATGACGCGCGCGCCATGAGTCCTCGGCGCAATTCCGCCGATCTGGAGCGACTGGGCAAGGAGGCCAGACAGACTTTGCAGGAGTGAGTATCTGCGTTGACGACAGATGATTCGGTTTGGCTACTGGACCCGTTACTGACTTGATTTCGCTCGGCTAGGCAAGCAAGGGCACTCCAATCCTCTCTTCAGGCACTTGCAGAACGGATCGAAGCGGTGAAATCGGATCACGACAAACTTGAAAACGAAAACAGATTTCTGCAAGATTACATTGGTGGATTGACTCGAAACATGACCAAGAGTGAAATGACGAGATCGAGCACCAAGGTCAGAAAGTCACAAAAATAGGCCCCGCGCCTATCAACATCTCGACTGTGAGAACGCCGGAAACGGTTGGGATGTCTCCGCTCGTCGAGCGAAAACGAAAAGAACTGTACGAAATACGCCTACGTTCGCGATGGGTTGGTTTTACATGTCGGCGACTACGCATATTCCCTCGTGGTCCCCGTGGGCGACATATTTTTCTGACGGGGTCTCTGAACGTCATCCATTCTGCGGACGATCACCCTCGGTGATGTAACACGTATCAACCTTTTACGAGACAACTTGGTTGTTGACTGCATATCGTGCGGTGGGGTCGGAATGACGACGGCGTTTATCCACTCGTGCTACATTCAGCGTCAAACGGATTTCATTTGTCCACAATCCATATCCTGATTTGCTACTTCCGCAACCGACATATCGCACGATGAATTCGCCACAGTCGACTCACCGTCATATTACCCTTACCAATTTTAGCCAATCCGGTCGATGCATTAACCGTGCCACTGTGTTTTACTCCAAAGGATTTCGAATGACATGATTGCTCCTCCAGTGACATCATTACACAGCGGTGTCGACTTGGGCTTGGCGACGATCAGCGTGTCCTTATCCCAATCACACATCGATCCTGACGGCTCCTTCTCCACGTCTTGCCTCCGGGGACAGAGTGATCTTCCTGTGTCGACCAGATCCATCTTCCACCTTGTCCATATTGACTCGATTCAACTTCTGTCTTCCTTTTTTTTTTCTCTCTCTCTCTCTCTCTCAGTTTTTTGTTTGTTGGTTTGTTTTTTTCCCTTTACATTGTCGTACCGGGAGGCAATCTGTATTTGTGGCATACATAGCACGCTCGGCGTTCGGAACTTACTGGGGATTACCTATTAGACCTGTTTCATTGATTGATTCGACAGGAAACCGCACTGGGCGCATATGTTCTCATGGTCTGCAAAAAGGCGAGGCAGGGAGAGGAAGCATTTTCACGGAGCAGCCTAGTTGTGTTTTATTTATGCTTTGTTCATTCTATTTTCCATTTTACTTCAACATCATGATCATCGTGTACATTGGGATCGTCCCGGTCTGACGATTCAACTTGATAGTGTTTGGCTTTGAAGACATTTGCTTAACATACCCAGAAGCGAGCGGTTTGATTGAATACATATATTGCGATGATCTTGTGTTTACTATTATTATTATGATTATTCTTATTCTGATTTGTGTCCGGTGGGAATAGGGACTCATGTCCCGTTGTAGACCACACATTCAACCTCCAGTCACACACCAGAGTCGTACAAACCAAGTCGATATCCATTATCCCATCCCTCTATCCGTATTCTTCCACCCTCTCCCGAAAGAAAAACTCCCTCATCCCTCCCAAGAAATATCACCTCATACCACGCCCATCAAATGACCATCAAATGACCATGAATAATTCCCAGAAACCCACATGACCAACTAAAACCCACCCCACACCCATCCATACCATCCCATCCCCCCAATCCAACCCACAAAACATGGTACATACCAACCAGCAAAAGACCCAAAAGACCAAGTCAACCAAACAACACGATGAAAAATAAAAATAAAATAAAATAAAATAAAAAAAAAGAAAGAAAGAAAGGAAAAAAGAAAAAGAAAACTACGTACTAACCTTTCCTTGACCTAACCCTGTCGATCTGACCCGAAAGGATAATTAAAGGTCGATGGATCCCGCGCGCCGCATACGTCATGTTTCATCGGGGTGAGTGAGGCTGACTCGGCGGTCGCCCACCGAGGTTTACTATCCGGACTTGGATTTGGTGGTGATGAGGCTGAGGGTGTTTTTGGTATGGGAATGCGGTGGGTTTTCCTTACGGGGGACGGAGGATGGGAAGTATTGTCGTGTTCTGTGTTTGGTTTTGGTTTTGGTTTTTGGTTTTTGGTTTGTTTTTTCTGCAAGTCGGTATAATTGTTTGTTTGGTATAGTACTTCGTATAGTAGGTATGTATGGCGTGTTGGTTGCATGGATCCATCGGGGTGCATGCCCATCGATTTGGATGTGTACAATGGTACGGAGTACTTACTGTACTCCGTGAACTGGACGTGGGAAGTTGTACCACTTGCCGAGTGCTAGGTACCTGCCTTGCATTTCCTTCGGTATAAATACTACCGGACTTGACCCCCCCAGCAGGCTTACAATACAACTTAACTCACTCTCATGCGTCAACCGTTCTTTATAAGTTTGGACATTTCGGATTTCTTTGAGACCACTGCTGCCGGACTTTAGATCTAAACTCGAGCTCAGGCGGACAATCAAACGCCATGCGTGGTACGAACGGAGTAAAACCAAGACGAGATTCACGGGCGTGATCCCAGGTCTTGGGAGGGGAAATAATTGCACTGGTGGGGGAGAAGTCTGCAACGGGGAAAGGTATTCTTTGGGTAGTTGAGGCAATAGGCAAAAAAAAAAATTTAGAAGGGAAATAAGATGAAAAGAAAAAAATTCACACGCGAAACGACAAGGTGAACCACACAGATGGAGAACCGGTGTACAAGGCAGAGCCAACCACGCCCCAAAGTGGACGGCGTGTGAAAGAAAAGCAATCAGAGGGCCCAAAGAGCGTTAGAAACCCCGAATCTCTATCTGCGGGCGTGGCGCCGAAAGGCCTCCACCTTGCCCTAGATTGTATGATACGAAAACGTCAAATGCGCCCCATTTCCTTGTCCTCTTCGGCACTCTAGCTCTTCTGCGCGAATCAGCGGGCCCGTCGTCCGAGCGCTCCATCGATGATCGGGCACGAGTCCTTCATCTTTTCTTTACTCCGCAGCGGGCTTCTCGCCCTCGGCGGCAGGGGCCTCTTCCTTCTTCTCCGGGGCGTTCTCCGCAGCCGGCTCGGCCTCAGACGAGGTCCAGAGTGTCTAGATTGCATCAGTAGACTTCTTGAGCAAATGCTTCCACGAGTTTCATCTTACCAGGTTGTCTCTGAGAAGCTGCATGATGAGGGTGGAGTCCTTGTAGCTCTCCTCGCTCAAGGTGTCGAGCTCTGCGACCACTGTTAGCGAACGCTCCGCTTTCATACTTGACGGGAGACCATTAGGTGCCACCTACCAGCAATGGCATCATCGAACGCAAGCTTGGCCAGATGGCAAGCCTGATCGGGGGAGTTCAGGATCTCGTAGTAGAATACGGAGAAGTTAAGAGCCAGACCAAGACGGATGGGGTGGGTAGGAGCCAAGTCGGTCTGGGCGACTTCAGTGGCGGCCTTGTAAGCCTCAAGGGAGGCGTCGGCAGCGCCCTTACGGCGGTCACCGATGGCGAACTCGGCCAGGTAACGGTGGTAGTCACCCTTCCTGTTGTCGGGAAAGAGAATGCGATTAGAATCTTACCCATCGCATTGATGTGAGGTCACGGCAACATACATCTTGTGGTAGAAGACCTTCGACTCGCCGCTTTGGGCAGAGGGGATCAGGTGCTTGTCGAGAACCTCGAGGATATCATCGCAGATCTTGGCGAGCTCAGACTCGATCTTTTGACGGTACTCCTTAATGAGGGAAACCTGAGACTCGTTGCCCTTGGACTCTTCTTTTTGCTCAATAGAGGTGACGATTCTCCAGGACGCACGACGAGCACCGATGACGTTCTTGTAGGCGACGGACAGGAGATTCCGCTCCTCAACGGTGAGCTCTACATCGGCAGAGGCGACAACTTTCATGTTCTCGACCATCTCTGAACGGAGTGTCAGTACGGAGAGGATAGTATTATCGGCGAACTAAGGAGAAACAGACCTTCGTAGCGCTCAGCCTGCTCGGCGAGCTTGGCCAGGTAAACAGCATCTTCGTGACCCATTGTGAAAGATTTCTATGCGATCGTTAGTTAGGTTGAAATTCGGTGGCAGGGTAATATAAACACCGAACGCAACGAGAGAGAAGGGGGAAAAAAAGCACGTGTGAAAAGGAGAGCTCGATGAATGGTATGAGGGGTAGAAGAGTAGTCACAGGGTAATAATAATGAGGCTGTGGTAAGTCAAGTGGTCCTAAGAACACGAAATCAAGCGCCTTGCGTTGTCATCCTTCTTTTCTCCCGAGAAGAAGGAACGGGAGAAAATGAGAAAAGGAAAAACAGAAAGGAAAAAGAAAAGAGGAAAAAAAGAAAACCAAATTTCATGCGGTTTGTCAGAGTAGAAAAGGAAGGAACGGTCGGGAATTGTTGAGAGTGGGCGTCGCACCGTCGGTCCTCCACTCGGGTAGCCGTGGACTTGCGTCGCGGATGAGCGATTCCAGAGCCGTAGTTTTAAACGGAGATGATGACAGCGAGAGCGACAACCCAGCAGCAATTCACCCCGTGAACACCACACACACGTATTTCATACCCCAAAAGCCCTCCGACGTATGATTCTCAGACGATTTGCAATGATGACGACGACGGATATGATTTGATGGTGATGATTGATTTGGACAGATCAAGGAAAAGGAGGGGAGAGAGTGAGAGAGAGAGGAAGGGGGGAGGGGGGGGGGAGGGGGGGGTGTTTTAAAGGGAAACAGTGGAAGTTGACAGAAAGGGAATGTTCTCACCTGATCGAAATGGGGATTTATTTAAGGGGAGAGTAGACTGGGATAATAAAAAAAAATATACGTTGGGGAGGGTGAGAAATGGAAGAAGATTTTTTATAACGGGGGTTGGGTTAAGCGTTAGTTGCAGGAGGTAACAAGTAAAGGGCGAAAGTCAGGAGAGGAAGAAAGAGAGCAAGAGGGGGGGGAGGGAGAAAGGAAGTGGGAGGGGGGAAAGTAAACGGGGGGAAGTTTTGGCGGCGGAGAGATTGAAAAGAGACAAGAGAGGGAAGGGAGACAGACAGAGAGAGAGAGAGAGAGAGAGAGAGATTAATGGGGGAATTGACCAAGTTGACACCTCAGGAATCCACAGTCTTCGATCTGCTAAACCGAATCGTCCAGAAAGACCGGAACGGTCTTTTATAATGCAGTGATAATTAATTATAGTCTTACATTTCCTTTCGATTTCAACCTTACCTTGCTTTTGCACTCCTTTTTTGTCAAATATTGTCTGATTCTATTCTAGTAGATTAGATATTTATATATAGTTTATTATCTCCAAGGTTATTATTTTATTGAATCCGGTTTGTTCTTTGCTCTTTTTTTTTTTACTGGGAGAAAGGAAGATTAGCCGCCGGATTCTCTTTCTCTCCCTCTCGAGTCTCTCTCTCTCTCTCTCTCTCTCTCTCCCCTGACGCCTCTTCTTCTTCTTCATCCAGACAGCGTCGTTTGTGTGGTTCGGTGGGCCACTGAGCGTTTCTCTCTCCGCCAATCGTCCCGCCCGCTCCAAAGATCCCAGGATGGGTCATTTCTTCGGTTCCTTGTTTAGGTATCCTAGTGATTACCGATTATTGAATGAGCCTCGCAGCTAGTGGTCCCTAGTCCAGTCAAGTTCTCCATCCGCCGGAGTCCCCTGGGAAGAAATATGAAATACGGAGTACGGAGTAGATACCACCTATTTCTTATACCATTTGCATAGCCTGGGTTCGGCAAGTCGGGGGACTCGGAAATACTACTTCTTGAATCTCCTCCCGTACCCCAGAGAAGGAGGATTGTTTGTTACTTCGATTATCTAGTAGGAAGCATACTCCATACTCCATACTCCATACTCCATACTCCATACTCCGTAAATCATAATGAATTAATTCCCATTCCCCCCTGATGAGAGCACAAAAACAAACAATAAACAAAGACGGCTCACCTGACCCGCTGACTCATCCATACCAGCCAGCATCACATGATCTCCCGAGGCGGTGTCGTCATGTCATTGGGTCTGGAT
This sequence comes from Aspergillus coremiiformis, assembly GCA_009193565.1. NCBI lineage: Eukaryota > Fungi > Ascomycota > Eurotiomycetes > Eurotiales > Aspergillaceae > Aspergillus > Aspergillus coremiiformis. The sequence continues at coordinate 50,779 of ML739170.1, read as the reverse complement.
TTCTTTGATTGCTTTTTGACGCTGGGAAATAAAAAGGTACTTAAAAACCCATTGTAACCAATCAATCGCTTTGAGACCTTGCAGTTTGTTGTTCCCTTTTTCCCAACTTCTCCCCTCATCCGAGTTCCTACCGTCCTGACTCTCTCCTCTCCTCGCTCTTCTCCGTACATCATCGACAATCACAGCAATCACCATGCTCCGTCAATCCATCAGACCCATTACCACCGCTAACCGCGCCATTGTCTCGCGCTCATTCTCAGCGCTCGCTCCCAAGATGGGCGAAGGTGATACCGGTGCTCCCCGAGCCGGTGGAGCTGCACAGTCGTACGTCGCTCTCCTCTCTCTCTTTCTCATTCCCAGCTGGTAAAAAGAGGTCTCGTCCGACCGTGGGATGATGACATCATCGTTCATTGGACGACGCAACTAAATGAATCTTCTCCAGGGACCAATTCACCAAGCGGGAAGCCGCTCAGGAGAACCTGTACATTCACGAGAAGGAGCGTGAGAAGTATGTCCCTCGTTTGTTTGTTTTTTTTTTTCTTCTTCCCCCGGGGTCATGGTCGTGGCGTCGGAATCCCCCGGTTGTAAATTAAGGCTGACGGGGTCCGGGTCTGCCTAGGCTTTTGGCTCTCCGCAAAAAGGTCCAAGAACAGCGCGAGCACCTCGATGAGCTCGACAAGCATATGTATGTTGCTTCGTCCATCATTGGCATGGAATTCAATCCCATTGCGATATCGAATACTGGCTAACGTTCTTCCCTTGGCGATGGTAGCGAGGACTTGACCAAGAACCAGGGCGGCGAGCAAAACTAATCTAACCGGTTGTGGGGATCGTTTGATATCGGCTCGGGATGGTGCAGTTTCAGTTTCATTAGCTCACAGTTTCCCGATCACCGTAGCATGCTATACATGATTTTACTCTGCTAGATGTAATCTACACCCTCCACTCTGCGTTTCTTGGTATCCGGATATACGGTAGTTGTTGGCACACGGCCGAGTCATGGACGCGCATAATTATCATTAGCCCATCGTTAAATCACCAACCATAGCTTGGGAAAAAGGAAGGTAAAAAGCAGACGCAGCCCTGACCCGGCCAGCACAAGATTCAATCAAATACATTACATCTCTTCCGGTCAATGATGATAATCGCCGCATTCCGCCCCCTCCCCCCCCCTCGTATAGCTAGACTCGTGATGTCCTGAAAACCTTTCACCCACTACCGTCGTCCCATGTAAGACCGGTAAAAGTCATCAGCTGCGGTCGAATTGCCCATGCCAGAGCTATTGAACCCGTAGCCGAACCGGGAGGACAGCGACTGGCCAGCCTTCTGGGCGGCGCTGACCTTATTCTGGAGCTCGGATGTGCCTTGATCGATAACCTGCAGCTGTGACAGGTGGGAATTGAGAATGCGCACGATTTGAGAGATCTAGCCATGATCATTAGCAATTCCTTTTCCCGACCACCAGCGAAAGAGAGACTAACCGGTTCGTCTGCTTTGTTCGTCTTGCTGAGTGTAGCAGAGGCGCCGTTGACCTCTTCGATCATGCTGCTCAAATCCTTACCCATCTCGTCCAGGCGCTCCGACAGCTTCTCGGCCAGTTTGTAACTATGGACGTGTCAGTGGTCTTGGCCTCTCAACAACTACAGCGGCTGAAGATAGGAGATACGTACGTTCTCTCGCGTTCCTGATCAGGTCCCTGCAGGGATTCACCCGGTCCCACTTGCTTCGACATCATTTCGTCGACTTCACGTTCGTACCGATCCAGCCAAGAACCCAGCTCCTCCTGCTGTCCCTCAACGGAAGCAAGCTGACGTTCGACCTCCTGCGTGGCACGCTCCGCATCAACCGTACTACCGTACAGCTTCTGCACCTTGGTACCATTCTCAACAAGCATTCGATCCCATTCGGCGACCTTTTCAGCCTGCTCTCGGAAGTCCTTTTGGTACTTGGTCAAATCAGTGGCCCACCGGGTGATGATCTCATCCATCGTCTTGTTCTTCAAGCGAGATTGAGCCGGAGGAGTCGGACCGGCAGTCGATGCGCCAAGCGCCGCGGCCCCGGTTGCTGCAGTGCTTGTCGCGGGGGTTCCTGCGGTGCCGGTGGCGACCGAAGGTACCGGCGCGGAGGGTGTGAGCGATGGTTGGGAGCTGTTGGTGGTGGGAATGGTTGACGGTTGTAAAGGTGCGGCGGTCCCTGCAGGCTGATTCCCGAACAATCCACCTGTGGGTGCGGCAGGTTGAGCGGCGGTGGCTGTAGTGCTTGGTGCAGCCGTCCCCGTAGACTTGGCGCCACCAAGCCCGGAGAACAAGCTGCCACCAGGAGCAGCTGCGGGGGTTGTCGACGTGGCTGCGGATGAAGTCGCGCCGCCAACGGCCGGGAATAGAGATTTTTGAGGAGTAGCAGATGATGTGGCTTGGGTTGTAGACGGCTGCGCACTAGTGGCTGTGGCACCTAGAGAGAAGGTAGGTTTAGTCGCGGAGTCTGTGCTAGCTGCTGGCTTCTGGAAGAGAGAAGGTGTCTGCGCGCCTGGTGTACCTCCAGCGGAAGGAGTCGCAGCAGCAGGAAAGAGAGGTTTCGATGCAGTATTAGCATTGGTGGTCGGGGTCGTCGATTCTGCTGGTTTGTTAGCATTGCCGAACAGGCCTCCTCCTGTGGATGTCGTTGGAGTCGAGCCAAACAAGGACTTCTGCTGTGTGGTTTGTGTGTTTGATGCGAAAAGGCCGCCGCCGCTCGCCTGGGTCTGCGCTTGGGGCTGTGAAGCTCCTCCGAACAATTGCGGGGTAGCTGAAGAGCTAGTTGTGTTCATATTTCCAAAAAGACCGCCTGGCTTCGGTGCTGTCTGTCCAAAGAGCGATTGAGCCTGGCCAGTCGTACCTCCCTGTGGTGGAGGACCAGCAGGAGTGGTGGATGCGTTGTTGGCGAACAGCGAACCTCCTGGCTGCCCCGGCGTGGAAGTTGCGTTGCCAAATAGGCTGCCTACGGGCTTTGTAGCATTTCCAAAGATGCCACCGGTAGGCGTCTGTCCGGAGCTGGGGGGTTCGTTTGACTTGGGGGTTTGCGATCCACTACCAAATAGTGACGGTGTCTGGGTGGTACCCGCGGGCTTATTTTGCGTACCGAAACTGAACGAAGGAGTAGAACTGTTGGATGTAGCAGCGCTCTCACCACCGAACAGCGCAGAGCCTTGCCCGCCCGTCGCGGCGGCGCTGCCAAACAACGACGGCGAGGAGCTACCGCTCGTTGAGGCTCCTACATTCCCAAAGAGAGTACCTGAACTAGATCCAGTATTCGAATTGCCAGCAGTCCCAAAAGGACTTCCTCCGTTGGAGGCTGGAGCACCGAACGAAAAAAGATTGGAGGACATGGCGTGAGCGAAAGGTATCAACAGGGCTACCCTGGAGTCCAAAAAAAAAGAGATGTCACAGAAAGTCAGTCGATCAATCCTGAAGAGTTGGAAAAAAAGCTAAGAAAACAGGTAATTGAAAGAAACTCACTGCGCCCAAGAAGGATGAGGCCCTAGAGGATGACTCTGGAAGTAAATGGCTCTTGTATGGGAATTGGCAGAGTCCAAACATCCCAAACGATCAATTCTTCGAGAGTTTCTTTGGAAGAGCGGCGCTTGGCTCGGTTGGGCGCTTATCTCGACGCCTCAGGCAAAACACCCGCTCTGCCGTGGTCTGCCTCAGGCATACGTTCGAGACTCGTATGGAATCGGTTGTTCGAACCATGCGGAGCAACGACAAGACAACATCAACCACCTTTGTTCATTCCAACCTTGATTATTTTTCAATACTACCGTCTCAGAAAACCATTGTCACTTGTCTACATGAATCTCTTTGGAAAAATAGATCTACTCTAATGTCGGAACGGTTATCCCGCCCGTCCAGTTTGCACTTGGAGCCCCCAGGGAAAAGCGTAGAGTTGGAGGACTCCGGGGCACGAGACTCTGGTATGGTACATAAAGAAACCCTTCAGTTGACTTGGTATATTTTTTAAAAAATTTATTGAATTTTATATTATTTTTGGGGCTAATCTCATGCACTTCCACAGCAACAAACAGTGACGATGATCATTTCTCAGACGCCAGTGAAGGCCATGAGCGTGCACGCTTGCGCTCGGACGCCGAGCGCACTTCTCCTGTCCCACGGACTCGGGTGGAGAAGATCGATGATAGTCCTTCGCACGGCGATGTCCCTGGAACTCGGGCATACGAGCTAAGGGAGCATGATGCAGTTCCTGATGAGATTGAGGTTATTCCCGAAGGGTCGCGCAGCAGGAGTTCCTCGACTGCGGGGCAGCAGCAGCGCCCGTTGACCCCAGGGGGTTCGCCAATTCCCCGGACGATAGTTGAACTGGTCGATGTGGACCACCCAAGCCATGGGAATATTCCTGGTACACACGCGTATGAAACGCACAGGGCCGATGCGGTTCCGGATATTGTGACGACCGCCTCGGATTCGGATGCCAAGTCACCGTTGCACAGTCCGGAATCAAACGAGCGGGGTTCGAGCGAGGGAACCACGACGGATATTGATGTCCCCGGGACAGTCCTCCAAAGAGTAGATTCCTTACCGAATGATACGGCAAGGTCCGGTCCACGAGCACATCAGCGGCGGCCAAGCGATGCATTGCCCGACGTGATCGAAACTGTTCCGGATGCACCAGGTAAAATCTCTCCATGATAGCGTGAGTTTTAAATGGACGATTGACCAATTCAGATGCATTGTCGCCGTCGCAAGATAGCCCCCTGCATCAGAGTCCTGACGAACCGGGATCACCAGTGACGAGCGAAAACGACGAAAACCAAATGGCAGCGGACGACTTCGATGATTTTGCAGAAGAACAAGACATGGGGGAGGATGACTTTGGGGATTTTGACGATGGTTTTCAGGAGCCCAGTACAGAAGTTGCTGAGGATGAGCCTGTGGACCGGACACCTCAGCTTCTCACACCACCTGCACTTGTGAGTAACCCTGACACCTATTGCGTTAGCCGTACTTCTCAAGGACTGTGTTGTTCCGTAACCACAAGAAGGCCATGCTGACAATGTGAATTGGGCTGTGCAGCCACCTGTTGTGGATCTCGATACCTGCCAGTCCCTTCCTGATCTTTTCGCGACGCTAGACGAATCTCTTGACCGTCTATATCCCGCCTCTAAGGAGGTCGCATCGCTCCCTCTAATAGAGCCACTCCAGAACAAGTCAGCCATCTTCAACACTGAACGCTCTCTGTCATTGTGGTCTCAACTCGTTGCGCCTCCCCCGCTACAACCCCAAAATTGGGTGAAATCTCGGATCCGTCGCCTCTTCCTAGTTTCGCTAGGAGTTCCTGTCGATCTTGATGAGATCTTACCGGCCTCGAAACAAAAGAAACTTATTCTTCCATCAATTAATCCTGGCGGCCCCGACGCTACTTCAGGCACTCATTCTCGCACCGGAAGTCAAGCCAGAAGAGACGATATTCAGAGTGGCACCAACAGTCCGTCGACGCCGAATCCACCACGAAATCGGGCTTCATGGCGACGTGAACCCTCTCCACCCCCGGAACTAGATCTCTCGGCCGTTCGACGCCTATGCTCCACAACAGATGCGGCCCTGGACGGACTCAAAGACGGTGAATTACAAGGCCACGTCAAGGAACTGGAAAATGTAACACTGCGCGCCAGCTCTGTCCTCGAATACTGGCTGAAACGGCGAGACGGACTAGTAGGCGAGAAAGAAGCCTTCGAGGGTGTGATTGAAAACCTCGTCCACCACGCACGGCGTGTGAGAAAATAATGTATAGCATAATGAATCTCCTTTCCCCATTTCTTCTATGAACTTCGTTGCCACACACCCCCCCCCTCGCAATCCCAACTTGGGCTGTGTGGTTTTGGATCTGAGATCCCCTTCTCTTCATTACTTCTTTAATACTTGTTTTGGTGGGGTCTGGACCTTGCTACCCGTTCTTTTACTCTAGATATTGATCCGAGTTAGAATGAGGTTATAAACTCCGTTAGATAGAGGTTGGCTAGGATAGGTAGCCTGAACGTGACTAAATACATCTCTGATCTATATATATTCATGAATCTGGCCGTTGGAACATATAGTAGATGTTTACTATAGGCTTATACTACCAACCGCCAGTTGGTGTTTTTGGTCGAGTTCACGCCCACGACAGACTCCTAGTTGTAGTATGAACATAACTTCACTCCTGTGCGTGTTTCTAAGGAGCTAAAGGATATCTCACGTTTCATTTTCCTTTGCTCCCTCAGCGTGGGCAATCAGATTAATCTGTTCCATTTTTTTTTGCTGTCTTGACATACGTAGCTTCATACCGATTTGAAGTACTAGTGGTATGTATATAGCACCTGTAAATCCAGGTGGAGGTCACAGGTCAACCAACTATTAGCCCTGTAGCAGCTTAGATACGGAAAGACAGAAGTATATACTGGTAGTGGTAGAGGGGGTTCACCATCCAATGGAAAACGCTATATGTACATTCTGGCCAGGATGTGGAATCAAGAAGACAAAAAATGAACATAAAGAGATGAGGAGCGAAGAACAACAATTTATGCAAACTGGGTATCGTACTCGAACAAAAGCGCCTGCATGGTGGAAACGAGGAAACTGCGGAGCTCGGGTATGCAAAAGAACTCGCAGGGGAGGAAGTTGAACAATTGAGCATCAGTCATCAGTCATGGCGAGGGCTCCCTGACCAGGAGCTCAATAGCGATGTTGATTTTTTCTTTCGTTTGTTTTAATCTAATGCAATAATTTCAGGTGGATGTGCGTTGCTAACTGACTCATTCACGGAGACGGTCCGTTCGGGTTTTGGCCTCTGAATCGAGGAATGGTCGCCGTTATCAGTTGCAGCCTTTCGTTTAGCTGGGATTCGTTCCGACGTATTCTCAGCCCCACGTTCAGAGGACGATTGTGCAGCGGCTTCTGTTCTCAATTCCCAGGATCCGTCTGCCTTGATCAGGATTGATCTTGCCCCCTCGAGTTGATTCGTGCGTGCTAGCTCCGCGCGCACTTCCTGGAGGAAACTATCGATGACTAAACTTTGGGGACGTGCATCTCGGGCGCAAATGGGACATTTCCAGTCATTTTTTAGGTTGCGTTTCCCGGACTTGGAGGCTCGAGTCTGGATCCAGGTCAAGTGATCGAAGCAATCTTGATGTTTGCAAGAGCGTCCGCGGACAGGGCGATCAAATATGCGTGCGGTGAAAGGATCCACGAGGTTGACGCTCAAGTGGTCGCTGACAACACTAACTTCGTCGTCTGGCAAGCTGGAAGAGACACGATTTCGAATCTGCTCCCGACATTCTGAGACGGATAAGACTTGGGCGAGTGCGAATGTTCGAGCTAGATCTGAGACCTCCAACACTTCAATTGCCATTGCATATAACATATCATTTGTTTCAGCTGGGCTGCGGATAAGATGCACGGATATATCATTTACCCCTTCTTGGAGATGATCTGTGATATCTAACGGGAGATCTTTACCATTATGCACCCGTCGGCGAACAAAGAGCTCGGCCCCATTAACGTGGACATACAAAACACTGGGCCACACCGACTCGGCAACAGACCACATCGCCTCCGCCATCTCACTAGTTGTCGGGAATATTTTGATACAGCGCAACCGATATACTCGATTGCCGCTCACATAACACCGGAGCGAGCGCTGTTCCGGTCCACGCGACCGAGCTCTAGGAAACTGATCCAGGATCTCTTGTGTCAAAGTAAATTTCCAACGGAAGGCACATCGCTCCCGACCGAGTTGCGTTGGCGGCACAGCAAAAGAATCGAAATATTGAAACAGTTCCACTTCCGTCTCACCTTCAGGCCCCATAGCAAGGAGAGAATTATGTGGATCTCGTAGATGGGCCTGGTGGAGAGCGTCACAGAGCGGTTGGGGCAGTGCTGTATTCACTGGGAGTGAACCTGGAGGGGGAAGAAGAAATGTGGGTGGGGGACGTGGAGCCATATGCGGATGGGGCATTTGGCGAAAGAATGGGGACCGCGGAGTTTGAGCCTGGTGTCCCAAGTTTGCTGACTGCGTGGAAGGCATTACCTCATTGTTTCGCCGTTCTAGCTGGGGCGGCCGTGCGGCTACATGGCGTTGGACTGAGGCAGCGGCTTGCACTAAGGAAGGATTTCTTTCCGATAGTGGATGCGCGATTTGGGAAGGATATACCATCGAAGGTGGAACAACAGCCTGGGTAAGAGCGCCGGTTGAGCTCGGCATTGGATCAGAGATATGAATGGGCTGAAGATACTGAGGGCTGGAGGCACCGTTCGTCCAGCTTGAGCGCCGACTGCCAACTATAATTGAAGCGGAGCGAGGACATGAAGCGTTGGTTGGCATGCGAGTAAAAGAAGATGCGGGCTGGTATGGTATTTGGGACGGCATCTGAGGAATGATGGTTTGAGATATTAGAGCGCCTGGATGAAGCATACTGCCTGCCGTCGGAACTGGTAAAGAATGAGACTGAGGAGCAGTTATTGTACCTTGCGACGTCGAAGAACCCCGTTGAATGGGAGTTGGAAGGGACATCTCGGAGTTGTGAATTTGAGGGCTCCCTGGATTGGTAGGTCTGGTAGTCGGATGCATCACTGGAACTGGACCTCTCTCCCGTCCTGTAGGCATTGGTCTGTGGGACAGCCTCGGTGATGGTGCTGGGCGCTGCGCATCAGCTGTTGCCGAAACCGAGTGGTATGTCTGAACGACCTTCTGGGTTTCTTCGTGAATCTGTTCGTTAGATACCGGGCGCGGTGTTGTGCAACGCCGGTGGTAGAGTCGTAGGTCTAGCTGCCACACGGTCTTCAAATGCTGTTCACTCTTGGACCCAGACAGTGTACGGCACGCGGACAGAAATATCGTGTACGCTAAAGCCTCGGACGTGATCCCAAAGGTCTTCACAAGCTCGCTAACTAGTGGAGGAAACCCCCGAGATCGTACCTGCTGCACATATTCGGGCCACCTCTCAGCCAGAAAGGCGAGACATTGTCCGGCCTGATCCACAGCTTGTCGACATGGTGGCTTTTGCACAGAACCCACTAGCGGGTCAGGAAACTGAGCAGACCATCTAAGAAACTCCCGTGAGACTCGACTGTTGTCCGCTAGGAGCCTTCTGACCACATCTAAACCACGCGCCTGAAGCTTGGTATACCCCGGCAATAGGAAAAACTTTTGTGGTGCCAGGCTGTGCAAACAGTATACCTGATGGATAGCGAGAAATAGTGGGTCTCGGTCAACACAGGCCTGGGTCAAAAGTTCTGCTCGGGGGTGTTCAATATTTCCAAGACGATTCTTCTGCCTTAGCTGGGTTTTAAAGTCCTGGAGGATCCTCAACGAGTGGTCGTAGAAAGCGTCATTTAGGATGGGGTTGTAAAAAGGATTGTGTGGGGATGCATTCGGAGGGTGCACCATCTGCTCTCCTGGAGAGACCGTAGGGAGTGGAGGCGTCGGAGATATCGCCGGGGAGTGTGAGTGGGACGAGGATGAGTCTCGTCTCTGCAGTTGCTGTGGGATGCCGCCAATTTCCAGTTGAAGCCCAGCGCTGGAGGAATCGCCTGATCCCCTATTCACGGCTCCAACCCCAGCTGGTGAAGATGCAGATGCCGCTGTCCAAACCGGTGGCTGATGGGAGTATAGTGTCAGTTCGGTGGTGCGAGGGGATGGCAATGCAGCAGCCGAGGGACTTGTGCCATTGCGGTCAATGGCATTGTCGGAGCTTCCAGAAGGATGAGAAGAGACTACGATCGGATTTAGGACAGGATGCGACGCAGATCGCTGAGTCGCAGCTCTATTGGTGGTGGCAGTGGTCGCAGCTGGGGACATAGAAGGAGGCCCCGCTCGGTCAGAAACAACGATGAATTGCCGCTGAAACTGCTGCTGAGTTTGAGGGGGTTGTACATTCGGTTGCGAGGGCACAGCAGTCCCCGTGACGACTGACGCGGCATTCTCTTGACTTGGCGATGGCACGGGCAGCGCGCGAAGAGCGGACGACTCTCGCATGCCTTGTTGACGCGTCCGGCCAGTAACAGCATCCGCGGCAGTGACAACAACAGTCGCGGTAGCTGAATAGTCCGGGACCGGAGTGGGTGTGGACACAGAGAGATAGGAAGCAGAAGGAAGGTTGTTGTTGGGCGCATCCAGCATCCACGATCTCCGCACGCCACCTAAAAAAACGCTGGCTGTGGAATTGGATGATTCGACGGAATTTGGATTAGAATTAAAATTAGGTAAGTGGGGATGGTGTGGGTTCATGATGACCGAGTTTATTATCTTTCATTTTTGCTTTACTCCTTTTTGGTCTCTTGCATGCATTTGACATTGAAAGATCAGATTGAAATCGACAAAAGAAGAATCCATGCAAATTGGCCCCGAGGGTTGGGAGGTGGAAGAAGAAGAGGAAGGGGAAGTGGAAGAGGAGTACAGGAAATCCATGGAAGATCTTCTTGGGAGGTTTGTTTGTCAATTCTGATTCTAGGCGTGTAATGTATGTACTAATGTATGTATGTACATACATAGAAATACCAACATCATACAACAACTTGAACTTTGGTACCACTGAGAACAAATAATGTTTTGATTTAAAAAAGAAAAGAGAAGAATGATTTAAATGAAAGTAAACTTTTTTTTTTTTTTTCTTTTCAAAAAAGATATATATATGAGTATACGGGAGTATATCAATTATTCATATTTCATTCATTCATTCATGCTGACTACACAAGAGTTATATATATCCAAAGTGAATCAGTACTAATCAAGATTCAAGTTCTCTTGAATCTGACGGGCGGTTGTAATTAGTATCTACTTGAAACTCCACCTGACATTCTTTCTTTTTCTCTCTAGAAAGAACAAGATAAATTACAGCGCTAATGTAGTCAGAGTAGTATTGCTGATGATTAGTGCAGGGTAGTAACGAAAGAAGAAAAAAAAAAAGTACTGAGTAATTTAAAATTACACAGACAAGACCAAGCAAATCAATCAAAGAAAAGAAGACAAGACCAATGGAATCTGAAAATTTATGCATGATTATCCTGAAGTTTCATCCCATGCAGGACTCTTACTAGGATGAACTGAACCCATTCTACAAAGTCTAAATGATCCTTCTGGACCTGTCAAGTTTCATGAATAGAGATGTTGCATTAGTTGCCAGAAAGGTCAAATCCTACTGCTGTTAAGGGAGAAGAATCAAGTTTATATTTAAGAGAGAGAGTAATACAAATCCTATCAATGTAAATACTCTGTACAGAATACTCCGTATCTAGTGATCATAGACGATAGTATGGCCATTGAATATTGATTGATTTACTCCGTATGATCGGAAGAACTCGCACTAAGCGGTGAGCCAGGCGGTGTAATATTGCGCTGGTATCCGTCCGTATCCCTCGGACGAACTGGCGACGATCATATCAAAGAGTTGATACATTGATCTGAGTTTGCCATTTTCGCCAGTCTGATCTATAGATCCATCCATCCATCCATCCATTGTAAATCATGGACTCAGTCGATCGTCATCTTTCTGACTGGTATTAAATAATCTCGTTGCTACTATTTGATATTTTGGAGAATTTTCTGTCCTTGTAGTGAAATTGATGTCAGCTATTGATCCGTTTGCACATATAAACCGATGTAAGGAACCGATCCTCTCCCTGTTGAACAGTTGTTCAGTGATGAAGTACTACCTTAGTTGTTGGAGAGAAGACTCTGTTGGCTCCAGTAATCATCTCCCATTTCCAAAGTTCAATCCATTTGCCTCACTCTCAGGCTGATTGGATTGAATCTAAGCACCCCTCCCTATTTAACTCTTTTCTTTACACCAAGGATTCCAGATCAAATCAGTTTTGTACCATTGGGGATTCAACTTTTCCATTTGTTGAATGTCTTATCTGATGGGTTTCCCTATACTCATACATACCTAGTACGGAGGACTCGTTCATACCTCAGGCCACAAGTGCGTGACTACTACGTACTACTACTAGTACTCTACTCATCCTGTGCTTCTACAAATCTTCCAAGTTTTCTCTCCCTCTTTCCCCTTCTTTTTCTACTACTGCTTCTTTCCATCTCTCCACCCGACTGGAAAAACAATTAAGAAGAAAACAAACCCTCATTTCCTCGGGCGCATTTTTCTTTTCTATTCTTTTTCTTTTGTTTTCCCTTTTGACCCCAAAGGGGGCAATTTAATTTCCACTTGTGACCTGTGCTGCGTTGCCGCTCAGCTAGCGCCCCTACTGTACGTCTAGTACAGCAGTGAATCTAACCAACGTTTGAAAGGATATCCTAGGCGCCTGAGATCGTGGCTTTGCGTGAATCAGTTCCTTTCGGTCGAATTCATCCCGGTCCGCAATAAGAGCTAACGTCTGTTCTTTTTTTATCGTGTTGAACCTGGCTTCATCCTACGGTACCGAAGAACAGACCTGCAAATCTATATATCTGGACCCTCGCCCGTTTGCCCTTTTTTTTTTTTTTTTTTTTTTTTTTAGCGCCACTGGGTTGAAAACAACCTTCCACCTTCCAGACCGGCCGCTCTCTAATCCCCGCTATTTCTCCTTCTTTCTCGTTCTCCATTTAAGGCAGGCGTAAATTCCTCAACACAACCCGCATTCTCTACATTCCATTCACTTCCCCCCCCCCTTCCTCTCCCCCCAGCCTTCCCTACAACCACGATCGACACCCTCGCAATTTCCACACTCGCCAACCTCGTGGTTTTCCAACTATTTCCCGCCAGGGCTGCGGCCCCCATGTCCTGCGCAATTCTTCCGCTGCTTCCCACTGCGCTCTGTGACGTTTGACCCCCACTCTGGCTTTCTACACCTCGTTTCCACCGGGGAAAGACCTCCAATGGCTCTTGCAACGCCTCCCCGCAATGTTCACCCGGGAGATTTGCTCCTGGTCGTTCGTGAGTGAATCAACGCAGGTCGCGGACATCTTTGCGATGTTCGGTTGTTCGACAAAGCTGACTGGGTTGGTAGATGATTTTGAGGCTCGTGGACCGGACGAGCTTACCTTGCGCCGCGGGGAAAAGATTGAGTTAGTTGAGTTGGACGATGGGTTCGGTGACGGATGGTATCTCGGAAAGGATTTGGATACAGGGACACAAGGTCTCTTCCCGGGAGGTAGGGGCCCCCCTAAAATAGCCTACTGTCGGTCGCTAACGGAAGCTCGTTCTGCTAGTGTACACCACCGTTACCCCAAGGATCCCCATCCGACCACAGAAAGATAGTATTGGATCAAATACGTTGAAGACCGACATCGAGAATGTGACGGGACAGGAGTTAGTTGCTTCTCCTGTCAGTGGCGAATCGACACCCCAAGCGTCTCGCCGTGCCAGCATGTCGGAAATGGACTCACCAAATATTAACAATGATTCAATGGTCCTGACCCCCTCCCCAAAGCAGCAGCAAAGGTCCAGCTCCTCGCCGTTACCGACGTCCAAAATGGCCATCGATATCCAGAAGGCAATCCGACAATCCATGGATGGACACTTGCATGGCCAGGACAGCCCGGTGATGAACGAGACCTTGAGCGTGATTGACGAACATATCACCGATCTGAGTACCCCTCGTCACAGCGTGACCACCACTCAAGATTCGAAGACGGTGAACGATTCCGCCAGCGAATACAGCAGTACTTTCGAGCACCGGATGTCTTACATAAATGGACACGAAACTGATGAGGAAGAAGAAAAACAGCCGACGGAGGAAGAAGTTCGCGGATGGAATCAATCCGAGACAGCGAAACGTTTGCGCCAGTTGGGAATTGAAGCGAAACACTGCGACATTTTCGAGGAACAGGAGATTACCGGCGATGTGCTTTTGGATATGAACCAGGATTTCCTCTTCATGAAGGAATTCGATTTTGGTGTCATGGGCCGGAGATTGAAAACATGGCACAAAGTCAAAGTGTTTCAGGATGAAGTCAAGGGTATCCAGCAACGACAGCCGTCACGCGGCTCATCCTTTGGGGCCCCCCAAGATGAACGAACTCCTAGCCGCGCAGGCCACACGGGCCCTCTCTTTCCCAGGATACCCAATCTGAGAGCATCAGGTGGGTCCGCCCAACATCCACGACTCATCAGCAGCACTATGCAGACCAGCGCGGGATCCCCCTTGCCTTCACAGACTCCAACATGGATGGATCACTCGAGGAGACCGTCGGCTGCGTCGATTCGTGAGATCAATCACTCGCGGCGCCATTCTTCGATCGACGCTACCAATCGGCATTCCGGTGTGGGTGACTCCCCCGCCAGCCACCACAAGAAAGGCTCGCTCGATCGTGGGTGGACTTTGAGTGTTGTTTCGGGTTCTCAACGGCGTCCGGGGACAGCGTTCGGGGCACCCAACGAGACTACTCTTCCCCAATCTTTCTTTTACCGGACGGAGCTCAATGGATCAAACTCGACCACTGTTGTTAGTGATGATTTAGATCGAGGCTACTTCTCGGGCCCGGAGGGAGATACTCGAAAGACCCGGCGCGTCCTGCAGAAACGAAACTCCGCCCACGGCAGTGTCTCCACGCCATCTAGCATCCCGGACGAGCAGTTTAAGCTCAAAGTCAACAAACGTCACTCACGCATTAACAGTGTTGATTCCATCAGGGATGCAGTGCAAAATTCGCCCCCCGCAACGAAAGCTTCACCGCCTGGGGGTCGTTTCAGGAGTCTGAGCACTCGTGCATCAGAGCGACATCGCCAGCAGTCATCCAATTCGGCATCTGTGGAGGAGAAGACCTCCAGCTCAGGGTTTTTCGCCTCATTTTCGCTGGGGAGCAAAACTGACCAGGACCAGTCCCACCGATCAAGTCCTCTGCCGCTCCAGGGAATTAAGAATGCTGGACCCAAGTTCCGACGCGCTGTTGGTTTCCGTGCCATGTCTGAGGCCGTTAAAGGGATCGATACCTCCGTCAGTCCCGCGTCTCCCGGTAAAGATGCCGAGTCGCCCTCTGCTAGAACCGGATCGACAACACCCTCGACCACAAAAAGCTCAGACAGACATAGCACTGATGGCTCGGGCAAGGCGGTAGAAAGCGGTGCTTCCTTACCGCGCGCCCGTACCCTCAGATCGGGGACCAAGTCGAAGAAAGATACAAGCGCCTACACGCGAGGTCTGGAAAAAAAGACACCGAAGGTGCAGATGCAGGGTTGCGATTATTCGGGATGGATGAAGAAGAAGTCTTCAAATTTGATGACAACGTGGAAGCCCCGTCTCTTCGTCTTACACGGCCGCCGTTTATCGTATTACTACTCGGAGGATGATACCGAGGAGCGTGGCCTTATTGACATCACGGCTCACCGTGTGCTTCGCGCTGATAACGACCCCATCATCACCCTGCATGCGACCCTCACAGGCTCCACGGCCTCTCCAACCTCGCCGCCTGGATCTAGTGTCGATGGCACTTCATCTGACAAAGCCTCAGGCTCGGATGCCTCTCTTCGCGGTTCCAAGACTGTGGGAGAAGGCCCCTTTTTCTTCAAACTCGTACCACCGAAATCGGGCACTTCTCGGACGGTGCAATTTACGAAGCCGGCTATCCATTATTTCCAGGTCGACAGTGTTCAAGAAGGTCGCTTGTGGATGGCCGCCTTAATGAAGGCTACCATTGAACGGGATATGGAGCTCCCCGTGGAGACCACGAATAAGCAGAAGACCATTAGTCTTAAGGAAGCCCGTCTGATGAACCAGCGCCCCCCTACGCTGATGGCAACTCCTGCAACCCAGGGAACCGAGGATACAGATGAACAAGCGACAACGGCAACGACAACCGAGCAGGGGAGCGGCTTGATGATCCAAGGTCTTGGGGATGATCAAGTGCCTACCCACGGGGATGATGTCGAGGAGAATCAAGCATCGAGCCCCCTCAGTGGTGTTGATGTTGGACGTTCGTCTTTGCTCCCTGAATCTGTTGCGAAAATACATTGATCGCATACACAGAAGAGGACGTTACCTGCTCCTTGGTCGATGTCTCCGTTTGCTGTGAATGTTGCTCCCTGTTTGGCGTTAAATGTGATATACCCCCATTTGGATTTGTTCTAGCTTAAGCTCGTATTCCTTTCCCTGAATCTTTTTATAATCAAATAATATATTATTGCTTTTCCCGATCATGGGTGATGAGGGCATTTGGGGGTAGGAGTTTGAACTCTTCAATGTTAATTAATTAATAGTAATACTTTTTCAACTTATTAGGGCTCCCGTGACTGATCCAGAAAGAGAGAAAGAGAAAAAAAGGTGATCTTGATCACGGGCCAAAGCCAATCCAATTTCTACCTTCAAAATTTCTGTGCCCCGACCTCCAGCTTTCAATTCCTCCTTCCTTTTGCCCAAGATGAGATTCGGTTCCTCAATTGGCATGGGTTTCCTTTGAAAGAAGAACATACGACTCAACCGAACACAATATACTCCACCAAATGGTGTTTGTCTCCATGTCCCTCCGCCGGCTGCTTTCCCGCGTGCTCTGCTTTCTCCTTCCACTGGCGATCGCAAGCAGTCTATACCTCTATCTCTACCCTGTCTTTCATGGCTGCGCATTCCCACTGGCCAGGAATGATCGCATAGGCTCACTCTCAACTTCATTTTCCAATGCACTCCGCCAACACTTCGTACCGCAATCCGTAGAGGTTCCAACTGTCTTCCGTCTCCTGGTCCTGGCAGACCCCCAGCTAGAAGGCGACAGCTCTCTCCCGAAACCCGAGGATGAGCTTCCGGCTCGGATTCAACATCACTGGACGGCAGTGAAATCATCGGTGAACAAGACACAGCCATTTGGAATATTCACCGCCGTCTCAACCGCGTTACGTTCCCTCGCAGGCGAGGATATCCCTTGCGCATTCCGTGCAGCTCTGAAACGGCTCGATCTATTGGGCAACGACTACTACCTCGCGCATATTTACCGCACACTACACTGGTGGAGCCGCCCAACACACGTCACGGTTCTGGGTGACCTCATCGGGAGCCAATGGGTGACGGACGAGGAATTTGACCGGCGCGGCCGCAGATACTGGGAACGGGTCTTCAAGGGCGGAGAGCGAGTTGGTGATGATATTACCGTAACTGGCGCAAAGAATTATAGCGGTAGCGAAGCAAAGAGTGCTGGACTGGAGACATTGAATGCCACGTCGTCCGCATGGGCGCAGAGGATCATCAACATCGCGGGAAACCACGATGTTGGGTATTCCGGCGACGCCAGTGAAGCGCGGATTAAGCGGTTCGAGCGCATGTTTGGCCGGGCAAACTGGGATGTCCGGTTCCAGTACCCACTGGAGCAAGTTGACAATTCAACTGCACCTCTCCGTGCCCCTCCTACACTACATCTAATTAATCTAAACTCCTTGACGCTCGACTCACCGGCCCTGTCCTCCGACGCTCAGTCGCATAGTTATGCCTATATCAACGAGATAATCTCTGATCGTTCCTACCCTGTGGAAGATCGGACGACGTTCACCCTCCTTCTTACCCACCTCCCTCTGCACAAGCAGGAGGGTATTTGCACCGACGGACCCTACTTCACATTCCATGAATCAGACGATGAAGATGGCCCTGACGACGTGCCACGCTTCAAGGCGGAGGGATTGAAAGAACAGAACCACCTCAGCGACCATCTGAGCACCAGCGGAGTTCTCCAGGGGATCTTCGGCATGACCGGGGATGAAAACGCGCCGGGCGGAGGATGGGGACGGAATGGCCTCATTCTCACCGGCCACGACCACGCAGGTTGCGACGTGGTCCACTTTGTCAATCAGACGGGCAATTCAGCAGCCACCGAAGATTTCCCATCTAGAACTTGGAAGTGGGACGCGCAACGCTACGGCAGTGGTACTGTCGATCCCTCTACGCCCAATATTAGAGAAGTCACCCTTCGTTCCATGATGGGCGAATACGGCGGTAACGCGGGTCTGCTTTCTTTGTGGTTCGATACTGCCATTAATGAATGGAAGTATGAGATTACGATGTGCATGGCCGGCGTGCAGCATATTTGGTGGGCGGTGCATATCATAGATTTGGTGACTTGCATCCTTCTTTTGGGCTATATAATAGTCGGTTCCGCGAACTCGACAAAGCTCTGCCATACCGAGAAACTGCCGGTTGGACTGGAGAAGAAGAAGAATTAAGGAATTCGAAATGGTCTTCCTGGGGGCGATGTGTCTTTCTCCAGAGACAGCGGTTATATCTATAGACTTCTTTGTACTTATTATATCGAGAAAAGGGCGACACGCCTTGTGTATAGTATGACATGAACCATCCAAAATACCACTCTACGAATGTTCCAACAGGGCCCCAAAACGACACCACCCAGATTCAATATCATGTAAGATAGCAGACACGCGGAAAATCCCAGCCATCACGACGAGATATCCACCAGACAGCTCGTCTACAAGCAATACGTAGCCAATAGGCATCACGAAGGGAAATCAAGAAGGGAGCCCCCGCATTTTCTGAATTTTTATATTCCGAGTCGCCATATAAGAGACAAAAAAGAAACACGTCATTGAGGAAATTGAAGTGATGAAACTTGCGGCTTTAAAGATTAACACCCGGTCGTTTCTGATTTTCGTTTCCCGTTCATAGTTGCACCCAAAATGAATTTGATTTGATTCCCCTGCTGGTATCGAACTATTTCCTTTAAATTTTCCAAGACGGTTCTCTTTGTTTACATGACAACACCGGAGTTGGAAGCGATACGCTGTTGGATGGATATTCGTTAGTAAGGATGTTGCGGTCTGAGAGTGAGTGTGTATGGGGGGTTGCTTACAGGCCAGAGCTCGGCAGCCTCCTTTCCGACGGGGCCGGTGATGGCGGATCCCTTCATCTCACCCTTGGCGTTGACGATCTGTGTAGAGAGATGTAATTAGCAAATGGGACCGTCTGTTTTGTGGATGGTGCATGTCGGGGGACAAAAAACGTACGACACCAGCGTTGTCCTCGAAGTAGAGGTAGATGCCGTCGGGACGTCTCCAGGGCTTGCTCTGACGGACAACAACAGCGGGCATGACCTTCTTCCGGAGCTCGGGCTTTCCCTTCTTGACGGTGGCCATGACCATGTCACCGACACCAGCGGCGGGGAGACGGTTGAGGCGGGCACCGATACCCTTAACGGAGATGATGTACAGGTTACGGGCACCGGAGTTGTCGCAGCAGTTCATAACGGCGCCACTGTACGAATAACTCAGTTAGTTTTTTTTTTTTTTCTTTTTCTGACTTTGTGTCGAGGTTGATGGATGGGTGTGGTATGTAATGGGAAATTATCGGTTTTCGACATACCAAGGCAGACCGAGCGACATCTTGAGCTTGTTGCCGGAGGCACCACCACGACTGTTCAAGAACGATTTGTTAGCATGATTTCGATGACCCCAGAGCAAATGAAAAAAAGAAGTTCGTTGGTGTTGGTGAATATTCCCCCGCTGTAGCTTGCGTCTGAGTATCTCTCCGGATTTGTGTCTTTTCTCTTTTTTTTTTTTTTTTTTTTTTTTTTTTTTTTTATTTTTATTTTTTTTTTTTTTTTTTTTTTTTTTTTTTTTTTTTTCTTTTTTTTTTTTTTTTTTTTTTTTTTTTTTTTTTTTTTTTATTATATATAACCTTCGTTTGTCGGGGGTCTGCGATTTCCTCCATCCCTCTTCCCTCCCGGTCTTAATTGTTTCATTTCTTCCTGGTCATTGATTTCCCTTGTCCCCGTATCTCTTGTCCACAAACCCGGTTCGATAACTCAAGACCGCTATTGCAACTCTCGCTCGTCGTCGAACAACGCAGAGAAAAAACCAGCAAAACTCACCCTCTCTGAGACATCTTGGCTGTGTATCACGTAAACGGTGTCGGATACTGGAAAATTGGCGAAGGGGGCGACAAAGGTCGAGAGGTATCAGGGCGTCGTCGAGGGATTGCTTGGGTTTCCGAATTGCTTTCTCGCTTAGTGTGTCGTGGGTTAAATCTTGGCGTCTCGATGCTATTGGCCCGTTGGAGGTCCATCGTGAATTAGGGCTCAGCCGATACACTATTCCTCTTTGGGATTGGGTTGATTAGTAAGATTACTATTGAGGACTATTGGAGTAACTGCAGGTGTACACCAAGAGTATGGACGTACTCCGTACATACTACTAGAGATCATCTCGATGACTCTATCGCAGCATTGCAATCATATGTGTGCGTTTTTAAAACTATTAGCCAATATATGCATCGTGCGCATAATACATGTATATGAAAGAAACATTGCTCAAACTACCAAGTGAGAAAAAAAGATAGGTTGCATCAACACTGGACACACACATAGCAGAATATCCTCCTTCATGGATGATAAGAACCTAAACACCAATGACCATATTGCCTGCCCTTGCGCCCGGAACCTGAAAAAAAAAACAACGCCTCTACAATGTGAAGACTATACTTCACTCTTGGTCGGCTCCTTCTCCTGAGGTTCATCGGTTGGCTCCTTCGGTTCCTTTGGTGATTCGTGCTCCGGTTTCGTTGGCTCATTCTCATCCTTGAGAGCTTCTGAGCTCGGGTCTTTGGTCTCGATGGCCTCCGTTGTTGCTGCGATCTCGCCCGCCTCTGCTATCCCCGGTTCCTCGATGGACTCCTTCAGAGGGGATTGGGCTTTGACTGGAGAGGATGGCTCTGTCGCAGGTTTATCTGCAACTACCGTGTCTTCCGTGGGCGGCTTCTCTTCCGCTTGCGCCTCACTGGGGGCTGCTGATAGTGCCTGCGGTTCTGTTTCAGGCGCAACATCAACTACATCTTCCATGGTGGTGTCCGCATCGTGTGCATCAGGAGACGGCTGGCGAGAAATGGGCGCAGATGGAGCTACTTGCTCTTGGCCGTCAACAGCCATTTCAGTTTGCTCTGGTACAGATGTCTCCTCAGCCCTTGATAGTGGCTCTGCAATGGACGGGGTTGCGGGGGCTTCGGTTTCGGTCCGCGGGGCATCGTCCATCTTCACATCGGCAGTCGTATCCATATCATCATCAAGTACTGAAGAAGCCTCTGCAGGGGTAGCAATCCCGCTCTCAAGTCCAGACTCAACATCAAGGTTCCGGTAGTTCACTTGGTTCCTCCGTTGTATAGCATTAGGTTGGCGGCGGACCCCATTGGCTGCATTCTCATCTTCGTCTTCGCTATCACTGAGTTCACCTGGCTTCTCCACATATTGGTCGAAGCGCCTTTTGGTAAAGCGCTTATCCTTGTTCTCATCCTCGTCCAGATCATCCAAGATTGCGTCCGCTTCATCGTCCATGCCTTCTACAAGAGGATCGCGCGGTACGTCGGTCATCTGTACAGAAGGTGCAAAAGAAGTTCGCTTCAGGTTCTCAACAACTTGCACACGGATCTTTTCTAGATATTCTTTCGTATTGGCGTTGTCCATATTCGATGGCCGCACATCCAACTCATAATCCGGAGCAAAGTACTATTCCAATTAGCGACCTCCGGCATGAACAGATTGGATGGAGACGAACTCACCTCGTAATAATCATTATATGGAAGGTCTGAGCCCAGAGGATCCCCAACAAGAATACCGGTTTCAAACGCCCAGGTTCTGGCAACGTTGCGCATTGTGTAACCTCCTCCTCCGAGAATTAACGTGGGAAGATTGAAGCTCTTGATGAAGTTAACACAGTTGGCATGCCCCCTCATACTAAGGTTGAAACATCCTAAACGATCGCCTGAGAGACTGTCACCACCACATTGGAGAACCACTGCTTCTGGTCGGTACCATTCCATGACGCTCTTGATGACAGGCTCAAAGATACTCTTATAGGAGATGTCGTCGATACCATCGCGAAGAGGGAAGTTAACGGCGTAGTATTTACCCTGACCTACACCGATATCGCGGAGCTCGCCAGTTCCGGGGAAGTATTCTCCATACTTATGGAAAGAGACAGTCATAACACGATCTGTAGTGTAGAAGGCCTCTTCAACACCATCACCGTGATGAACATCAATGTCGACATATAGCACTCGTTGTTTGAAACGCAACAGCTCTAGAATACCTAGGACAATGTCTATAAAGACCCGGTTAGCGAGTCTTCGCACAGTTCTCAACATCACGTACCATTTACATAGCAGAAACCACTTGCTTCACTCTTTTTCGCATGGTGAAGACCACCAGCCCAGTTGACAGCAATGTCGCATTTATTGCGATTCAGCCGCGCCGCGCCCTCCATACTACCTCCTGCGCTAATTCCACAAAACTCAAACAGACCGTCGAAAACAGGGCAATCATCACCAACGTTGTATTTGCTTTGCTCCTTGGCAAATGAGTCCATGTTATCTGGCGTTACTTTGGAAAGGAAGTCGATATATTCATCAGTGTGGAATTGGGTCATCTCGTATTTGGACGCTGGTTTTGCGCGCTATGAAGCTTTCACATTAGCAAGGATGACATCGCGCGGTGTGCAGTAGAACTTTAGAAAATGGTAAGTCACTCACATAGATTTCCATTTTTTTATAGAGGCCATAGTTCATGACCAAACTATGTGTCATCCTTATGCGATGAGGCTTCATTGGGTGCCCAGAGACGTACGCATAGTTACCCACGTCAGAGTCGTAGAAATATGCGACCTTCTTGCCACGGTCTGACCCGTTGACATTGATCGGATCCAAGGGGGCTAAGGAAGTCATCCTGGATGCTAGTAGATAAGTGCACACCGGTAAACTTCAGTCGAATGGACACCAGGAAATATATGCCTTGAGCACAGCGATTTCTCGGTTATAATGTTGATATCAAAGGAAAATGTACAGTAAGGCGGGCGACAGACAATGGAGGGGGTCCAGATGCTTGGAGGCTATATCCTGAGTTTGACGCGCCCTATTGAGCAAAGAGAGGAGTGGGCGAACGGCAAAATCAACGAGATTGAGATATTTGACTGGACCACATCCTCATAGCCGGGGGAGAATGAGGAACGAAAGGGTCGAAGCGAAGGGGAAAGAAAGGCGGGAGCGCCAATTGACGGTCCAAAGCTGCGCCCACCGCCTTCGTCAGTCTGTCTTCCTGGAGCTCGAACGGCGGCTTCACCTTCAACCACCATCTTCTTATCGTCTTCATCCTATTTGATTCTGATCATCTACTTTTTATTTCTCCTTCTATTCCCGCGTCCCTCGAAAGCCTCCTTCAACGTCGCCATCCCCTGACGTCCCGATTAAACTCTGTCTCTCGGGGCTTCCGTCTAAGAAGCTATCCTTTACTTGTGTTGCATCTCTTTCTCCGATATACCGTCAGCGACAATGGAGCGACTTGGTCGGATGCTTCAGTCCATGGGAGGTGCGGCTCCTGGTGGTGTAAGTCGCGTCTCGACATTGCATAACTGCCTTCCCATTGAGATGGGGTTTTCGGGTCCCTCACGCGGCGCCGTACTCCAGAAACGTTTATTCTATATGGACGCCCGCAAAGCTATTTTGCTGATGTTTTCCTGTTTAGGACACCCCTAACCTGATCGATAATTCTGAAACGGTACATATCTCATCACTGGCTCTGTTGAAGATGTTGCGACATGGTCGGGCAGGTGTGCCTATGGAAGTCATGGGTTTGATGTTGGGAGAGTTCGTGGATGAATATACAGTTCGAGTGGTAGACGTGTTCGCGATGCCTCAGAGCGGTACTGGTGTTAGTGTCGAAGCCGTGGACCCCGTCTTCCAGACTAAAATGATGGATATGCTTCGCCAAACAGGAAGGTAAACTTGAATTAGGTACCCGACCTAATTTCCACTAGTACTGATAGTTTGAATGACGCAGACCGGAGACTGTAGTTGGCTGGTACCACTCCCACCCTGGTTTCGGTTGCTGGCTCTCCTCTGTCGATATCAATACCCAGCAGTCCTTCGAGCAACTCACCCCGCGCGCTGTCGCCGTCGTCGTTGACCCTATCCAGTCCGTCAAGGGCAAAGTTGTTATTGATGCTTTCCGACTTATTCAACCCCAGACTGTGGTCATGGGTCAGGAGCCCCGGCAAACAACATCCAACTTGGGTCACTTGAATAAGCCGTCGATCCAGGCACTTATCCACGGTCTGAACAGGCACTACTACAGCATCGCTATCAACTATCGTAAGACAGGGCTGGAGGAGAACATGTTGATGAATCTGCATAAGCACGTCTGGACAGAAGCCTTGCAAATGAAGGATTTCCATGAGGAAGGTCGGCACAACGTCGACCGGATGAAGCAGCTCGTCAGCCTTGCCGAGGGCTACGAGAAGCGGGTTAAGGAAGAAACAGAGCTCAGCAAGGATCAGCTGAAGACGAGATATGTCGGAAAGGTTGATCCCAAGAAGCGTAAGTCATCTGAGAGCCTGATCTTGTAACTCCAATAGTATTAACTATTCCTATAGACATTGAGGATGTAAGCCAACAGTTGATCGAAGATAATATTGTTGCGGTTTCGCGGCAAATGATTGATAAGGAAGCCTCAATGGCCCGGCAATCAAATGGAAAAGGAGCGCAGAACGGTACCGGTATGGATGTGGACGAAGAACTATAGATGATTGACCAGTATTTAAGAGAGTATCTTAATATCTGTCCCTATGTCACATGGGAATCAAGACAACAGTCGTGGTGTCTCGAAGGGACCGCCATCATGCACGGAGCCAACTATAAATGAATGACGTTCCAATTTATACAAAACTCATAGTCACTGCACAGGAACTTTTTCAGTAGTCTGCGCTACTAGACTAATTGTATGTACGGAGTACCATATGCTTTTAAAAAATCCGGCTATAAGTAGTTCTTGATCCAAGATTGCCCAATCCAATAACGAGTGGGCGTCTATTGAACTATATACTCCGTACTAATTTGTGTATATATGCTAGTACTCTACACATTTGGTGGTATCATTTGGAGATACCCTGGGCCATATTAATAGATAATCCATGCAGTGATGCTAAGGTCCGAACAACGAGTCGCTCTGGTGTGGGGCTTTATTCTTTCGGCCACGCTCCATCGACTTCAGCTCATAGACCATGGGAGTGTTCATATCCTCCTCATCGAAATCTGTCCATCCGCGCTCGGGACCCCAAACAATTTTCTTCTTAGCTGCTTTAGCTTCATGGATCAGACACTGCATCAACGCCCCATTCTTACGGACGGACGGCCACCCATCAAATTCCACATGTTCTAGATTTGGCATTCTAGAAAGAACATTGCGGAGTATCCCACCGGAAAATTCGGTGTAGAAGTTCTTGGAAAGGCGGAAGCCTTCAAACACCGGGTGTGAGGGATCGACCTCGATGAAAACTTTGAATGTTCGCGCACGAACCATTTCTTCCAGACCAAGGCGGTGATTGACTGTCCAAGAACGGGGTGGTGCTGTCCAGCTCGACCCTAAGATTAACTCGATAGTAGCGATGGAGGGCCTGTACCGAGGCGGTATCATCCTGACCGTTGGCATTCGGGAATAATCCTGTAGGGGGAAGAGACGGAACGTCTGGGTGGAATAGAAGTAATCGGAGGCCTCATCGTGCACACGCCGCGACACGAGGAAGAGGTTGACACGATGCGATACAGGAGACAGGGGGGGATTTTTCTTCGAGGAGGCTCCCACACTGCCCTTGGTATGCAGTAACACTCGCTTGCGGCGAGGGGTAAAGAGAACGATGTGGTATATGCGCAGACGTATTTCAGAAGGAAGATCGAAGAAGGGAAACGGATCCAATGGAGCTGTTTCCTTCAGATTCTCCTCCTTGTGCTCTTCCAGCTCTATCTGATTCGATTTCAATGGTGGATTCTCGAGCTGTACCTTTTCCAGGGCCACTGATATTAAATCCATGGTGGCTGAAGCGTGAGTCTTCTAAAGGGAACCAGGATAAAAATAATAATAATAACAATAGTAATAATAAAAAGAAAATACAGAGAAAAATTCTATTGGAAAGGTCTTTTATTTCATCATAGGGTTCTTTGTTTTTTTCATGCCATTGTTGCAGTTAAAAGAGATAACGGAACTTGCGAATTAACACAATACACTTTTTTGTCAAGGACCATTCATTTAAGAGATAACAATTTGTATCCCACCAACGGGGCTGCAGCTGCACAGGTAACCTTCGCTGCGGCTCTTGGGTGCAGGATAGAAGAAAGACTTCATTCGTCTTCCCAGTTAATACAACCCGTCATGCATGGAGAAGAGGCTTGTTGGGTCAAATTTATCGTCTGGGGATTCAACTTTCAAAATTGGAGAAGAAAAAAGAAAAGGAAGGGAAAGAGTTGACCGAAGGTGGAAGATTTTATAGGCGGCGCTTGCACGGTGGGGATTTGCCGCTCGCCGTACCGCCGACAGCGCAACTTTTCCGCGGCTATCTTTCGACGTGACGGCCTCTCAGACTGTCAACGACCTCGACTCAACGTACTTTCTTGCGCCTATTGGATTGGTGTGGTGCTAGACTCGGCTCCCTCTTTCCCCGTGTGCAGAGCATGAGTACATTGTTATCTCGTTTCTGTCCTTAATCACCTATCCCTTCTTCCTTTTCACACTATGCTTAGCCGTGCAATATTGCCTCGGGCGAGGCCCAACGCCCTCGTCTCTACGCTTCGTTTATCCGCCTTGCCAGTTACCCACGCTCGGTGGTATGCAAAGAACAAGAAACCTAAGGCTTCGTATAAACTGCCCAATTTTATGAACCCCCCCACAGGCGATAAGTCGACGCAGCCTTCACAACAGAAGGATTCGGCTTCCAAAACCGAATTCGATCCCATTGCGGATTCCCAAAGCAACACAGCGAATCGGACTGCTGAACCTGTGAGTAGTTCATACTGGCTATGGGTTTCGGGTTCGGTTTCCGTAGCTGACTGGATTTGACAAGACCGAAAAAGTTGTACCCCAAAAACCACTCCCCGATCTCACACAGGGTATTCCCTCCACCCTCGCCGCAGAATTGGAAGCTCGCTCAAAAGGCCGTGGACCGACTGCTCTGAATCTTACCGAAGACCCCTCTCGCTCGGAAGAGTACACAGATGATGGCCACGACGGTGATATTCCGAAGGATGGTTACGTTTCGTCTCTCGATCGCCGAAGGGCCCGGGTGGCCAACCTGATGTATGCCATGTTCTTGCTTTGGGGTGTTAGTGGAGTCGCCTATTTGGGACGGAACTGGGATACTGAAGAAGAGGAGAGACTCCATCCGAATGTCCCGTCAGGATGGGGTTTGGGGCTCTGGTACAACCGCGTCAAAGCTCGTTTCGGTGATATCACTAGCTACTACAAAGATCCCGCCTTCCCGAAGCTGCTTCCTGATGAAGACCCCAACCTCCGCCAGCCTTACACTTTGGTGCTGAGTTTGGAAGATCTCCTCGTCCACAGTGAATGGAGCCGGGAACATGGATGGCGAGTTGCCAAGCGACCCGGAGTTGATTATTTCCTCCGCTACCTCAACCAATACTATGAACTTGTTCTCTTTACTAGCGTTCCGAGTATGATGGCAGACCAAGTGCTTCGGAAACTCGATCCCTATCGCATCATCCGCTGGCCACTTTTCAGGGAAGCTACTAGGTACAAGGATGGAGAATATGTCAAGGTATGTCCCATCGAATAGGAGAAAACCCCCCTTTCGTCCAGCTACTGATCACTACTTTTTAGGACCTTGCGTACCTTAACCGTGACCTGTCCAAGGTGATCTTAGTCGATACCAAGGAGGAACATGCCCGTCTGCAGCCGGATAATGCCATTATCCTCAACAAGTGGCAGGGCGAATCCAAGGACAAGACCCTGGTCGCTTTGATTCCTCTTCTTGAGTACATTGCCGGCATGGGAGTGGAAGACGTCCGCCCTGTCCTGAAGTCGTTTGAGGGCTCCGATATTCCCGTTGAATTTGCCAAGCGCGAAAAGGCCATGCGTGAACGGTTCCAGAAGGAACTGGGCGAGGAGCAGAAGAAGCGACCTAAGATTAACATGGGCAGTTTGGCCTCTGCCTTTGGATTGAAGTCCACCCGGACTTTGGACGGTGAGCAGACCCCATCTGAGGGTCTTGCCCAGGGTAAGATGCTCTGGGATCAGATCCGTGAGCGAGGCCAGAAGAACTACGAGATGATGGAGAAAGAGATTCGCGAGAACGGCGAGAAGTGGCTGGCCGAGATGGCCGCGGAAGAGGAAAAGGCTCGGCAACAACAGATGGACCAGATGAAGGGCTCCTTCACCAGTGTGTTCGGCGCTGGCAAGCAGTAATTACTTTTTCCTGGGGATTATAGCACTGGGCAGTCAGCTGGAAACATCACTCTCCTGCCAATTGGATCTTTTAATGTGTACCCGAGATACTTTTGTTTTGGGGACGGGGCGGGGGGGGTTATGATTAGAGGTTCTCCTTTTTGGCTCCTGAGCATCATCATGGGTTGTCTGTAAAATAGCATTTGGTTGATTATATGTCTTCTGTATAAATGAATTACAAGTTTAATGCCTTTTTTATTATACTCTGTGTTCCGAAACACATCTACCCTTTAATGGTCAAACCAGATACAATGTTTTACAATGGGTATAATTGAACGAGAAACCCTCATCTCTAGTATCGTACATCATGTTAAATTCACGTCCTGGAAGACCGAAACATCCCAGATACCCGTCATATCAAACGGGAAGCCATCCATCGTACCAAAAGTCCCTGAGATCGACATCATATCATCCACAATATCATTATTCGTCTGTGTCTCGGGAAGTGATATCGCTGCCGGATTCACCAGGCGATTATCGGGCTGCACGACACCACTGAAGTTGAGGTCAGGAGTGCTTCCGTTGCCAGGGAGTCTGTTGAGAATCCGCTCGCAATGGTCCAGGCACATATCCGCTACGTCCCAGTCCTCCTCTTCGCGGACGCGGCGTAAAATGCTCCGGAACATCTCCACGTTGTTGATACATGAGCGAGCTACGTCTGTGTCTGTGGTTTCCAAGGCGCAGCGGACGAGAAGAGTGGCGGTGGATGTGAGGTGGAATGCGCTGTCTGTGGTGGGAGTCAGATATGGGGAATAAGAGGGGTTTGGATGGAGCTCAACGAGACTATCTCATACATGGCAGCCAAAACTCCTGGAAATTTTCTTTCGTAAGTGAGGAGATGAACTGTACGATTTCTTCGGCGGACCGACGACATTCTGTTTGGAAATAGCGCCGTGCCTCTGGGTTATCGGTATCTGCACTGTTTACCTCCTATGGTCGGTCGGTTAGGGGGCGAGTCTAGGCGCTATGCAGAGTTGGACTTACTTTCAGCTCCACTCTGCTTACAAGCATCTTGACGGCCAGGAAAGCCAGTTGCAAGCTGCTTGTCCCTGAGATACGTTCCTCTGAGCCAGTGCTCACAGGTGATCTCAACCAGCCAGGGAGAGAATCCTCCCACATATCAAGATCGGTTCGAATTTGTCTTAATCTTTTCGAGGTCTCGCGTGATACTCGATGTTGTAAGCCGTACACAAGAGGCATTAGCTCACCAAGAATCTCTGTCAAGCGACACAGTGCAACGTGGCAATGGGCAGCCCTCACGCGCTCAGTAGTGCGACCATCTTGCGGTAATAAGCCGTCTACGGTGGGGAGTGGGACATCATATTGATTTTTAGCGATTTGAGGCGGTACGCCATGACCAAAGCTCCCCCTTTCAATCGAGTTAGCGACAACAAGGAAATCTCAAGAGAGCATGACGAACCTACCAACGATCATGAATCACAACGCCCCACCATAATCGAATACGATGATCCTTCTCCCGTTGGGACACCTTCCAGTGACTGGGGTCGCGGTTCAGGCCAAGGCAGTGAGCAAGAGATATCATTCGACCGCAACTGATGGCATTTCCGGTCATGGAAAATATAGGCCGTCCAGTTAGATCAATCAGAGCAGCACTGATTGTTGATAAACCCGGGGCAGAAAATTCCTCGTGGAGAGCAGCCACAGTCATGTTGACTGCATACCGCACATCTGGTTTGGGGTGACTGGCAAGCTTTGGCACATGTTTCCAGTAGACTAACGACATGGAATAGACCTGGCATATAAGAGACGCTGGTGGTTCGCCTGGGGTCTCCGAGACGTATGCTTCCCAGAAGCTATCACCATCAAAGATCGGAAAGGCTGCGTTGAACCTATCGATGAAGCTGCAGATATAAATCAGTACCCAGTTAGTTGTGCCAAGAGCGATCAAAAGCGTACAGCCTAACTAAATCATGCCTGAAAGGCCCAAGTATCTGCTCAAGGACTTCCTTCTGGTTTTCCCCAGGTGGGATACCGACTCGCATGCCCTGTCTTCGCCTAGAAATAGTTGTATAGAGAATTGGTTTTCTCGGATCGTTTGAATAGACGTTGTACGGGTGGCTATTAGGGTCCTCGTTCTTGTTGGAATGCTCCGGTGGCATGAACTTCTCAATTACTTGGGCATCATCTGCAACCACAGGACCAACGATATGTACGGATTCATTGTGGGGATCTTCAATTCCCTGCCGTCTGAGTTCACTTCCCCGGCTGTCCATCGCGGAACTTGCGCGGGGTAGAGTGGAAACACTTTCTCGTAGCCGACTGGAACTGGGAGGTGAATCACTGTGGGGGGTACGCTTGCGTTTCTGGCCAGATGGCAAGCTTTCCCCGGGATTATCAACAGACCATCTCTTGGGGTTGGGACCATTCGCAATGGACGGATCGGGATTGGATTCCTCTTGGTAATGACAATCTGCTCCCTGAACTCGGCATAGGAGACATGACTGGCCTGGGATATCTACCGTACATCGGGACTTGCGCTTTCTGCATAAGTCACAAGCTCTGACCTTGTGAGACCTGTACGGCCTTGCGCCGGCATTAAACCCCGGAGTCACAAGCTTTTGCGTAGCCGAACTATTCTGAGCAGTCGCAGGCGGCATGACGATCCTCAAGTGAGATTATTAGTTATTCCAAGGCAGCGATCTGGAAATTGAGAGTCGTGTATGCGCCAACCAGCGTATCCGAGGGTTACCAAGGATTGGGCGCTGAGGTGCTGGCGGAGAGACGACGAATCGACCAACTTTCTCAATTTTTGTACAGTACCTTAGCGCACGGTCAATGCAAGCGACATTGAACCAGAGGATGTTAGTCGCGAAATCGCACCGAGGCCTTCATAGTAGTCCACACATTTGTTCTGTGACTCAATATGAGAGTATTCATGCCATCTCTGAGGTAGTCAGTTGGTGACTAAACAGGTTTCCTTAGCTTTTCTTCTTCCAAAGAACTTCTTTTTTTCTTATCGGAAAGTGTGGGGAAGCTGAGTCAGCCACCTGACCAACCATTAAACCACGTGCCTGGAGACTCTATTTATATCCCAAGTCTGGTTGAAATCAATGCAGTATGCAAGTTGCAACACCCCCGCGCGAGATATAATACGAAGTACTTCGTACTTTGACCGCAGTTACGTCTTGAAAGTCGATCAGTCTCTTCAGCATTCTAGAGAACCTTCCTTTGCTATGACAGACCCACATTTCTGCACATCATTCATTTAGTATCAACATTTGAGCCAAGTCTTGTCTCATGTACAGTACGGAGAGTACGTGCTGGGACCAAACTATCGTTGTTACAGCCACCGGAGCCGCTAAAGTTGGCGCCTCCGACCTTTCACAAGCGCTTCGGTTGATTCTTCCAATTTTTGTGCCCCTTTTTATTACCTAAGAAGCTCTTCATCATGTGCAACTGAATCCGGTTGTATCTTCCTTCTAACCAATGTAGACATCTATGAATCGATCACCATGGAGGAGGATGTGCGGCTGCCCAGTACGGAGCAGCTTAACGGTCCTTACAATAACCGTGAGCAGCAAGTGAGTACAGACGCCAATCAACTGGAATTGGAACAACAACAAGAAAATGGTTCACGTGGGAAGAGCCAACCGCGGTCAGGTGAGCTGATCTCATCTCTCTTCCACACTCTACCTCGCACAGTAATTGAGCAGTAAGTGATCACTCCCCTCTCGGCCGCTGCGATGACTTTTCGACTCGCCAGCAATACGTCTCTTGTACAACCCGTCGTTCTTCCATAAGAACCGTTTTAACTGGCGATGCAGCATCCTATATGTCGTCGACGCAAATACTTTCGCATCTTTGACGCTCCTGAACCGAAAATGGAGGCGTATCTCAGATTCGTCCCTGTTATACGCTCACCATTTATCCCGTTGCCCATCGTTCTCCTTGACAGCAAAAGCTACTTCGGATGGAGTCTCTTTGGATGATCTTGCAATCCTCAAGCTCAAGTTTGGCGCGGAAATAAGACGCAATGCCTTCGAGGTGTTCCTCAGACCCCGCCAAACCTTGGTGAAGCTTATCTCCACTTCAATGAGTTCCTCCACGGCTTTCCCACACGGAGAGGCTTTTCGCTTTGTTTTTTCGCCCAGTGCTCAATTAGTACTCTGTATCAGTTCCTCGAGGATTGTTGTCCTCGATGTGGCCTCGGACTTGGCTGTAGTGCGACATGAATTCAAAACTTGGAGACGTCCGCTGAATGCCACCATCCTAGATGATGGCTCGCTTCTTGCTGTTGTTTCGTCTAGCCATCAAGTCAATATATACAGTTTGTCCAACGAGGAAGCAAGGCACGTTCAGAATCTCAAGTTGAATGACGTTCCACAGGCTCTAGCATTGTCTCCAATGGGCGGTGTTCTTGCCATCGCATACAGCGATAGGATCGAAGTATACACCATCGGAGAAGGAATCCTGCCAACCGAACGAAGGGCCGTACGCTGCACTGGTGTGGACTCGATTATCTTTTCGTCGGACGGAGGCATGCTACTCGGTTCATCGGGCGATAGCCAAAGTACCAGTCTGGTCATTATTACAGCGCCATTCTATACAGAGCCTGTTACTGATGCCTCCGAAAGAGAGGCCCAGACGCACATGTGGACCACCCAAATTCTGTTTCCCGAAATTATCCAAGGCTACAGTCATGCTTGTCTCCTTCCACTACATGCAGAAGGTGACGGCAGTTGGATTTTAGGTTTTGATAAAGAGGTCAGGGCATTTAGGGCAATTGGGGCGAATAATGCGAATTCTGGTACGGTATACTTTGTGAATCCGATGTCTGAAAGTGGACGGCAGGTGTCTTTGCCAGGTATGCTACCTACAGTTGACGTTAATGGAGAACTTGCTGCCATGGGTTTCCAAGATTCCGGCCTCTGGGTGTATGGTATACCAGGCCGTCTTGACATTGCTCCATTAAATACCTTTACCACAGCACGCAGGGCGTCAGACAGCGATCCAAACCATCAGGTGGAGGAGCTGATGCCGCTACCAAATATTGCACGACTGCAGCATTCTACCAACAAGTCGAAGGTGCTTATTAGCGGTCATAGAATAAGCGATATTTCTGGGATTACTGCGGCATGCTGGGTGCGGCATGCCGATGCCCGGGGTGACCGTCGTAGGTTGGTGGCTGTAGCACCTGGCGGTATTAGCCCTCCCACAATTGGTGAAGAGGATGTTCCAATTGATGGTGGACGAGTGCTACTTCTGGACTTTGTGCGATCAACCAAAGACGGAGATTTCACTGAAATTAGCATTGAAATTGGCGAGGCAGAGCCTAAAATGCTCCATGAACCAAATACTAGCCTGGATGCAGAGGTCGAGCTAGAAAGAAGAAGAACCCTCCGAGCCAGAGCTCTTGCTCGTGAATCGTACCCAGCGGCTATTTCGATAACCCAGTCACCGCCATTACTTATTCGTCGAAACAGCTCGTACTTCTCTAGCTCCTCGAATGATATGGGTGATGGCGATATACCTCCGAACCCGGAGACTCCTTACGATAACACGCAGCCACGCTCCCGAGATACTCTGCGTCGTGCCGCCACCGCTGCGGCTACCAGTCGTTCACAATATAACCTGCAGTATCGAGACGAACCGCAGCGTGTTTTTGATGCAATACCGGTTCCTCAGATCTTCCAGGTCCCCCATGAAAGTGACGCCGATAACTGGGTTCCCCCTCCACCACCCTACACTAGCGAACCCGATGCACCGCTCCCAGAGTATCTCAGAAGAACTCTTCTTCCTACGACAACTGAGCCCGGACAGAGTGTCACCGATGCACCGAGTCCCGTCCAAAGGTCTCATACCACTCGTCTAGAGAATATGGCCGTGGAACCTTCACCTCGGAACCCCCTTCAAAGACTGAATACTATCAGTGGATCCAGGTTAGCGTCTCTGGTGCGGAGGAATACTAGGACTTCAGAGGTCCCTGACCCAGACCGAAGACAAGGCAACTTGCTCCGGCGAGGAACTACTTCAAACCATCCATACTCTCAGAGTGTCGAGGTACCGAGCGTGCCGCCGGTGCCACTACAACTACAGCGGCAAACTACTGTCAATTTGCAGGAGATTGATCAAAACACTACAGGCAGCCTTGACGCACCGAACTTCATTTTACCTGCAGCTGCCACGACGACAACATTGCCAGCTCTCGCACAGCAAACATCTGTTCAAGAATCCCCACTCGATGCTGTGGCTGACCCAGGAGATCCTCTAGAATGGCAAGACTCTGTGCCTGAGATGCCAGATATGCTACCCAACTTAAATTACCCGTATTCCCTCTCATCACCCAACTTACAATACCCAGATCCCCAGTACGCCTCTCCAGACGTCTCACAGAATTCATGGTTACGCACCGGGTATCATAGATCGATAAGTCGGCGCTCGCAGTCGCAAGACATTCGTCAGGCCACGCAAAATATACAGCCCCTGCATCGCCGGGCATCCACCGACCCTACGTTCTCCACGAGTTCCCAGCCGTCCAACGACCTCTGGAGAAGGCGGATTGAGGAGTGGAACGAACGGACAATTTATGAAAGAAGTAGGAAAAGGAACAAATGCATAGTGATGTAGTTGGCCTTGCCGTTGAGTGGTTGTTTAATTAACAATCGGTTCCAGCGTTTTCTTTTTTTTTTTTTTTTTTTTTTCGCTGCTTCGTTTCTTTAGTACTTTCTCTCCTCGTATTCGTACAGTTAGATATACCCACGCCGTTCTGGATCAAGACGTACAGCGGCTACTTGAAATCATAGTCGTCTGGGGCTGCAGCGCAGCTGATGAAAATACAACCTGTTGATTAAAGTTGGCCTCTACAGGATTATAACTCAATACTCAGATCATGCAACCAAGCATTACCACCCTGGATACTCTAGTAACGCGACCAGCTTTCCTGCGTCGTTGTTATTTCCCCTTTTCCAAAGCCTTGTCCAAGGTCGACTTGGCGTTATCGGCAGCCGAGGACGCCTGATCCTTGCCCTTGTTTAGGGCATCGTTAGCAGTCTCCGACGGCTTTTCTATTGAGAATGAGCACCCTCTTGACGAAGCAGAGCAGACTCCGTTCCTACTTACGGGAGACTGGACACGTTAGTTGAACCCTGGGGAATCAGACCCCGGCAAAGATCTCTAGACTTCCGACACTTACCCTTATTGAATTGCTCCTTCGCGGATCCTGTGAGGTCGTTGAGGTTCTTCTTGAGTCCGTCCATGTTGTTTTCTGGTTTCAATCCGTGTGTCAGTTAGTCCACTGCTGAATTTCCGTGTGGTCATACCGATTGCGAAGGATATACACTGATTAAGTTATTAGAGAGAGTGAATATAAAAAACTTAAGGGAGGGATGGCTACTATCCTACCAGACGGTACTGTGAAAGGTTTATATATCCAGGAAGTACTCGGCCATCACCTAATGGGTTACGTATGTGTCGCTGTCCCAGTGCAACTTTGGCGATGTAACCATGGAAAGAATTATTCTTCGTTCCCCGTCGATTGCCGAATGAAGTAATAGTCAGGATACTGGTACTTCAGTGGATCGGCTTTGGATCGGGTTCAATCTTGGCAATTATTGGTGAGAATAGTACTTTAGATCTTGTCTGTGTCATAGGTAGATTATTGATTCCTGTCCTTGAGGTTATGGTGTTTATATTGGCGAAGAATTGTAGAAGACTACACGGGGATTGCTGTATAATGGTGGTACGCAATGGATTTCAAAACATGCTTGCACGACACGACCGCAGTTGGACACAGAGAATTGCAGTCTCTTCAAGAACCACCTCCACCTCCACCACAACCTCCTCCTCCCCCCCCTCCTCCTCCTCCTCCACAGCCTCCGCCTGCTCCCGATCCGCATCCACCAGATCCGCCACCACCAGCGCATCCACCAGCGCATCCACCACCCATGCCACCGCAGCTACCAGCTGCAACAGCACCTCCACAGGTCCCAGCCGCACAATTACCATGAGCCCCGGAAACGAAGCTCATACAGCTTGGATTCGAGGCATATGCATTGGCGTGCACGCAAGGGTCACCCATGTAGGGCGCGTAGTATGGCACATACATCGGATAACCGTATGCCATGGGAAGGGCATGGATGCTAGCGTCCGAAGAACGATCCTGTTCCTTATCCCCTTTCTTGCGGTCCCGCTTCTCTGCCCGGCGGCGGGATTTCTGATAGTTGCTGTGAAGTTTCAAGTACTTCACATACCGAGGATCGAGAGCAGAACTTGACTTTTTGGTCTCCGCGCGGACAGCACTGTGAGCAGAGATATGCGGGTTCTTGTCTGGATTAGAAGATATATCTGGCCGAGTGTGGAGTTGGGCTGCTGCCTCACGCGCTCTGGCGGTAGATTGCGAGACAAAGATCCCATCGCGGAGATGCGGAGCTCGAATGGCCTCACAATACCAGCAGGTGCACTCGCTGTAGATCTCACCATTGGTAATCTTCTTGTACATTTTGCTGGTCCACTCGAACCCATCCGACAGTTTGGTCTCTTCAACCTTGTCGTCATGATCGATGAAAATGGAGACATTGGTATGCTGCTGCATTGTAAAGACGGAGTAGTCGAAGTACCTCGAAGGCGACAGTTGATGCGTATGCCAGGCGAGGTCGACATCTAGAGTTGGAACGGCCATGTGCCGCGGGTTACGCGCCATGATTTGGAAGAAGATTTCGTATTTCTTGATTAACCGTTCCATGGTTGCCTTCACTGCCGGCGAGTGAAGCCAGTCAATACTGTCCATCTTCTGAACGAAGGTCCCCTGTCGAATTACGGCACCAACCAGATCGAGAGCGAAGGGAGTGGTATTATCCCAATAGCGAGCCATCATCCGACGGAATGCTACTTTCTCTTCTGGGAATAATGAGAGCTGGGTCGAGTCAGGGTTGACCTTTTTCATAATGTCCCGACTCTTCATCTTGGATTGTAGCTTGTCGCACAGCGCCTTCACCGACTTGCAGTTATTCTCCGTTGGATCAGTCCGGTGGAGAATATCGGTGCCGATCGCTTGTATCAGACGATTAGGGAAAGTTGACTGCCTTTTCCGTCGACTCGAGCTAGTGACGGCCTTGGGCACGCCTCTAAAGTCATAGAGCGTCCCTGGCATTGGCAGGTTCGAATCCAAAAACGCTTTGACATCTTCCCTGAACTTCTCAATCTTTAATTTTTCGTGTGTGATACGGAAGTTGCAGGCCGAGCATGTTCCCTTAAAATTCTTATCCGCGAAGCCACGGCAGCGATCGAATGCTTCATCGAGTGGGGTGGATATCTGCGCTTCAGTCCAGTGCACGGACAACTGTTGCCCACAGCTTGGACAACCGAGGGACTTTGTCGATGCACTTTGTAAGTTGTCCCAGGGAAGATTCGTCTTTAACCGAAAGTGAGATTCTGCCGCCTGGCCAGCGTCGTATTCCACGGTTTGATCATCGATACAGGAGTTAATGACGTCCCAAGGGAAACCCGCTGCCCAGAAACTCATGGCTCCGTCCCGAATGCAATCCTCAAGAAAGGCTCTAGGGTTCAGCATATGTGCATGCCACACCATTAAAACATCTTACAGGGGAAGTCTGTCAGCAGCGTGCGTTAGCGAACCAAGGCTGGGCCAAGGATTCACTCACCCAAAGGGGGCATTGCCTTTCGCGACCAGTTGTACAGGCTGTTCGGTTTGGTAATCAAGTCATATCTGCTCTTCTCAAGTTCAGAGGCTTTGAGACGTCGATAGGAGGAATGGATACACTCCTTCCACCACGTCGTGTAGCGGTCGACCGCCCTGGTTGTGTACACAGCCCATCGCTTTTCTTTGACACGCGCACATGCTTCATTGGTATCATCTCCAAAAACCGTTGGGTCCGGGTCATTGATACCAAATAGACCGTCAATACTAGCTACGCTGTCCCGTAAATCGGCCAGCGCTGCTAAGAACTTGAGATGGGCGATACACTGGTCTTGGGTGACCGTCGAACTCACCGGTGGCCCGGGCGTATGAGACAAGTCCAACGGTGGTATTACTAGCGGAGGCTCGTCGACCTGGTCGTACGCTGGAGGTTTCCCTTCTGCAACGTCTTCTGTGATAGGCTTATCAAACGGAGACGATGCCATCTTCAAGTTGCTAAAACGACTCGGCTATTTTGAAGTTCATGTGTTTGCAAGCTTCGAACAGCATGGAAGAAGTCGAAGATGTTCCTTTATGTATTCAAGACTTCTATATATATATAAGGGTCACTGTACTCCGTAATGTAAGATAATGGCATCGTTAAGTGACTGGATGTTTTCCCCAGGCTGAACAAATCAGAGACCCATCATATCACATCCGGTGGCTGTGAGGAACAGATTGGCTAAGAATGGCAGATAGATTGTTTCTGGAAATCCGGACAAGCTAATGCAAGCATGGTTAAGTCCCAGCTGACAAGCTTTCCTTACCACAAGAAGCATAGGGAAGCGAGAAGTGCTAGACTTCGAGTAGATATGATCTCCTCTTGGCGGCAGTGCAAGGCTCAATGGGGCATCATGGGGCAATCAAAGGACACAGCCTCGTGAATACGATAGGTGATGGTTGCTCCTTAGCTTTGCATGATACGAAGCGGCATGTCTGTACCTAGCAGATAAGTCGCTGGGGCATGCAATGAGACAAGGCTGAGAAATGCGGTAAGATCCAGCTCATGAGTCATGATTCATGATTCAAGTTTGCAAAGGAAAAGAAAAGAACCACGAATACGATGCAACAACCTATACGGAGTCCTCCGTACGGAGTACATCCATGAGTTAACTAAGTTGATGCCAGTCAAGAAGAAAGACGAGGAAAAGGTCCCGAAGTCAGGTGAACGGTTGGGTTGTTGCTGCTATACCGCATTGAGCTTAGCGCCGGAGAAGACCTTTTCAAAGCATGACCTAGACCACGTGAGAGCGAGATCGGACGAGCTTCTCGAATCTCAATCGCCGTTTCCCCCACTGTTGTTACTCATCCATCGCTAACAAACCAACAAGTAGATGTGAATCACTGGGGGGAAAGAAAAACAAACAAAAGGATATTTTTTTTGTATCATTTTATTCCCCATATCATATTGATTTATTTATTTCTCTCTCTTTGAACTTTTCGTGTGCGTGGAACTGCGTGGGGGATTACGCCACGCCTAAGACTTTTTTTGATTTTATACTGATTTATAACTTTTTTTTTTTCTGCCGTTCTGAGCTTTTTATAACCCGCAAACCCAGTCTGGCGTCACTCGGAACTCTGCCTAGCGGAATCGGAGGCGGGGAACTGCAGGGGGAAAATCTGGAGCCACGTACAAGGAATAATAATGCTCTTGCTGCCACCAGTCCCGTAATGGGAGGTGTCAGCCATGCATCGGTTTCCGCCACTGGCATGTCCGATGCCGTCGGATCAGTCAGGAAGCGGAATGTCGCCATGGCGGGGTTAGATAGCTCCCCTGGCAGTGTGGACGATGTGGAGGATTCGGAGCTCCAGGAGGAGAAGAAAAGACAACCGGTAAAGCGGGCCTGCAATGAATGTCGCCAACAGAAGGTAAGCAAGTACCGGAAACGGTCATGATCCCCGGGGCAAGACTAATCTATACGGCCCTTACGACAGTTGCGATGCGATGTAGTTCAAGACCCGTGGATGGACTGCTCACGATGTCGTCGTTTAAAGCTCGACTGCAAGATCGAGTCGAACTTTAAGAGAGTCGGGAAGCGCAGTCGCAACGCGGAGATGGAAAGAGAGATTATCGAGCTGAGGAAGCAGATTGCCAACGTCCAGGCGACTGCGGTCACATCCATGCCTCATCAACAGCAACCGCCGTCCTTACAATCCGCCCAACATACGCCAAAGCAAGAATCCTCGAGTCATGTCAGTCCGGCTGGCGTTTACCATACCCCCTCTGGTCTGTCTTCCGATCAGTACATGGGCTCGCACGAAGCAGTCGCGTCGCTGTTGGACCTACGCTCAGGCTTTGATGGGTCGAACTACATGAGGAACGGAAATCACCATTTCAGGCGGATCGAAGATGTGGTGGTGGTACCGGAGAGGGTAACCGAGTTATTTGACCTGTAAGTACGATTGGACCGGCTATGGTGCCATGGGAAGAGCCCTGTTCCTGATGTTGTTAGATTCTTTACCTTTTATCACCCTTTCCTCCCTTTCCTCGAACGAGCACAGTCGTCTGATGAATACTACAATGCCTCGCCGTTACTCTTCTGGACCATTATTAGCGTCGGCGCCCGACGTTATCAGACCGATACGCACCTTTTGAACTCTCTCGCGGGCCCCGTTTCGCGACTGGTATGGAGCACACTGGCAGACATCCCGCAGAGCTATCATGTCGTGAAAGCTCTCTGCTTGCTTTGCACATGGCCGTTTCCTACGAGCAGCACCTCCACCGATCCCACCTTCATGCTCTGCGGAATGATGATGCAGGTAGCCATGCAGCTCGGTCTCCATCGTCCGTCCTATGCTCAAGATTTCAGTAAATTCCGGGTGGAGCTTATTGAAGACGAGCTGAGAGACAAAGTGAGGACGTGGGCGATCTGTAACATCGTTGCCCAACGGTATGTTCCCGCTATTTGTCCCGAACCTCTTGGATTCTTT
Source organism: Aspergillus coremiiformis (assembly GCA_009193565.1). Taxonomy (NCBI): domain Eukaryota; kingdom Fungi; phylum Ascomycota; class Eurotiomycetes; order Eurotiales; family Aspergillaceae; genus Aspergillus; species Aspergillus coremiiformis. Next base: position 10,032 of record ML739170.1, on the reverse strand, counting down.
CTGTTCTGACAAGCATCATCTAGGGTTGCCACTGGGTATGGGCAGCCACCGTCTACATTGTACGACTGGACGTTATCGAGCGAGTCGCTGGACCCGAACTTCAGGTTACCTGACGGCATCCGTGCGCGACTTCAGATCGAAAAGTTCTGTGACAAGGTCAGTAGAGCACTCTATACCAATCAGCGGGATCCTGTTGGGCTGTGCAATGACCACGAACGGTCGACGTTGATCTCGTTTCTTTCTCGGGATTTTGATGAGCTCGAGTCTCAGCTGAAGGCTCAAAATGATTGTGAGTTTTATCAGACGCCACTTGCATAAGGAGCCAGCTAATTTGTCCAGGTATCACGAATCTTTATCTGCGCGCCTCCAACCTGCACCTCCATCTGTCCGTCTTTTTCGACGATACTACGGGGAAGGATTACCGCGATCGCCTTCTGTCCTTGTATGTTGCAACCAGGACGTTCCTGGAGGCTGCCATGAACCTGGAAACGGACGTTGGGCCGGCACTGTCCTACACGCCGTATTACATCTATCAGATGATGGTTGCAGCCGGCTGCACCCTGTTGAAGCTTAACACGAGCTTTTTCGCCGCGCACATAAACATGGACTATACCAAGAATCTTTTCAACCGGACCATTTGGGCTATCCGGCGAGTGTCCTTGTCTAGCAATGATCTTCCCGAGCGGTTGGCCGAAGTTCTCGCCCAGATGTGGCGGCTGGGCAGTGCGCCCAACCCTAAGCCGTCCACCGAAAATTCGGAGATGGATGATTCGTTGATGTTGAAAGTTCGGTGTCGTATGAGCATGTCCCTTCTTTTCGACTCGGTGTGGCGATGGCGAGAAGACGCGCGGACGAAAGGCCGGAACCTGGAAGGTATGTCGATCCTTAATGGATGCACCGTCTTAATGGGAACTGACCGGAAATGCAGCCTATCTGAAGAATCCGACCAACCCGGACTCTAACGCGGAATCGTCTGCGTCGTCATCCGTTGGAGCTGCGCACACTTCCACCTCCACCCCTGGGGTTGGTGGAGATCCTAGTCTGGCACCCTCGGCTGTGCTTCCGCAGGCCACCCTGGGGATTCAATCTGGAAGTACCATCGGAGGATTGCCCAGCGGGTTTATAGAACCTAATTACGAAGTCTTTGACCCGTTGAATTGGCTGTTGGATGGGTTGGTCGATTTGCCATACTCATACTCTACGATTTCCGGGATGGAGGCCCAAGGTATTGCATAGCTGTTTTTCTTTTTCTGGTTCAACCAAGCCTATATTTTATTTCCCTCCTGGGTGATGACGAAAGGCGTTTTTGGAGGCTGATTGACTACATATTGCATGTTTTGGGTGTTTGTGCCTGTACTGTACCTACCTGTATATATACCAATTGTGAGCCACTCACGATGAACGGAAGCGAGGAGTCTGGTCGAACTGACGGGTTCCAATAAAGTATTCCTCTTCGAGACTCCGACACGAACGACCTTCAGATGATAGTGTTTAACGAAGAAATGATAATTTGATCAAGATGATATCTGTATACTGCCAACGCATCCACTGTCAGAACGTATTCCATTGATTATTGCTGGTCCCCCCCCCCCCCCATTATGTCCTCCTAAATTAAACCCAGCTTATGCAGCTGAGGATGTCGTAAAAGCGTTCGTCCGTCTTTGCCGTGTCCTTTTGTTCGGCTGGCATTGTAGATCAAGAATTACACTGGGAGGTACTGTTATGGGACTTAGTGTGTTGATTGATACCTCGTTGAAATCAATTACTTGAATACATAGAATCCATGGGACTGAGCACTGGAAAGAATCGATGCAATTGATCTAACTACCACACCATGTTGAATGGACGAAAACATAGATTGGAATCTGGATTGTAAATGAATGTGGAGGCCGAGCCATGTTGGATGGCGTGGTCTGGTGTTTTTTAAAAAAAAAAAAAACATTAATAGTCACTTCCGCGACTGATCACTTCCTTGCATGACTCTCGCAGCAAGATAGTCTGTGAAAGAAGATTAGCTCAAAGGCTCTGGATCATTATACGAGCGCACGTACATGTTCAAACTGTGCCGAGTAAGACCCCTTCACATCCATGAGAGGAGGGTACGTCTCCACAATCCCGTTGTTTACGAGGCTGTTCATCTGCCGAATGGTGAGGACACTATCCAGGTAACAGGATAATGGATACTTACACCGGCTAAATAGCGCTCAACGCCCAGTCGCTCGAGGTAGCGGCGACAGAAAACAATCGAGCCAAAATTCTCATTGATCGTCTTGTATAGAGATCTGGCCGACGCAAGAGGCAACGCCACCCTCTTTGGTGCGTTTGGGTCTTTTCCATATCCGTAGATACCAGCCTAGAATGTATGTGAGCCCATTTTCTCATATCAAGGCAGGAAGGTAGCCCGTACGCCATCCACCAGATAGCCACGGCCCGTGGACCCAAATGTTTCGATGGCAAAGATCTCCCCCTCTTCCATCTTTGTTTGAATCGAGTTTTTCACAAACGGAATCGACTTTCCCCCGTGGATTTGATACCGCTTGATATCATGCCCGCTAATGGTTCGCACTGGCTTTACGGGGAGATTTTTGCCGTTTATTTCGACCTCGTAGCTCTCCATCGCCTCTTGGATGGCAGCACTGACATCGCTAATGCGAACATCAATTCCAGCATTCTAAGGTGCGTTAGCTGTGCTCTGATACATGAGGCGGTAGGGTCTGTTCCCACCCTGATACCGGTATCCGTAGCGTCTCTGACGGCAGCGAGGAGATTGTCATAGGTTGGGTCGAATGACATAGTAAAGGCACTGTCAACAATCCAGCCATTTATATGAACGCCAAAATCAACCTTCATCACATCACTCGCTTGCAAGACAATATCCTTCTGGCCAGGATTAGGCGTGTAATGCGCAACACAGTCGTTCAAAGCGAGCCCTGTGGGAAATCCCATCCCCGACTGGAGACAACTCCCCGGTTCGAGGCCAGCATTATCCAGGAGCGCCCTCACGCCATCCTCTATGTCCACGGCAATCTCTGTGAGGGTCTGACCTGGCCGGACGGTCTCCTGTGTCCAGCGTCGAACCTGCCGGTGTATCTCTGCTGCCTTGCGGTAGTCGTTGAGGACACTGTCATCCTGAAGATAACAACGAGATTGATATCGGATTTCCTCGGCCGTCGTGCGAGACGCGCCCTCGACCACGGATGCATACTCGTGAGTTTCGCCGACTGGGAACCGGCCAGTGGGGAAGAGGTCACTGAGCGGAACTCGTGGCGGCGATGACTGGGTTTTCGATGAGGTTTTCTTCTTGGACCTCTTGCGTTTCTTCTTTTTACAGATCGTTTCCGATGAGGATTGTTGTGTCAGCGGCAGGGTAGCCGTATTGTCTTCATCGCCATCGTCATCTCCATCACCTTCCCCCAGGCTACCGTCCCCATCGCGGGACAGATGAGCTCCTCGGGGCTCTCCGCCAGCGGTGTTAGACTTGGTTGAGTTGGACGGATCATCTACGCAGAAGAGTAAGCATCACTGCAGAAAGTGTAGTAGAGTAAAGGAATAATCATACTACCGCCTTGTTGGCCCTCATTCTCGTATGTTTTGGAGCCCATTTCGACATGAAGAACCGGATATTGCAGTAAAGTACGGAGTACTCCGTAACTTGGTTGTAGCTCAAGAGGGTCACCAACTTGAGCTTGGAACGAGACGTCATGTGGAAGAGAGGGTCCGTGAGGTCCACAAGAGCTAGTTCCTTTTCTGGAATAGCGTAGTATATTTCCTAGTGTCTTACGATCATACGATCTTACAATCTTACGATCTTACGATCTTACGGTCTTACCAACACCACCTTTCAGGGTTGTTGGAGCAGTACAAAATAGGTCTGTACTACTCCGTACTAGATACCTGCTATCTAAGGTCTAAGGAGTAGTAGTACGGAGTACCTAGATAGTACTTTATATATACTTAAAAAAAAAAAACATGTCATTTCAGACAACTCGTCCATCATCCACCCTCTTAATCCCCTCCAAACGATTCCTCACCACACCCAAAAATCCCATCCGTTCAACCTCAACCTCAATCTCAACCCCAACTCCAACATCTACTTCCAAACCTAGATCACCAGATCAGCCAGGGGAGATAAAAGCATCTCAGACCACGACTGTCGAGTACGATTTCTCGCAGAGTCCGCAGCCTTTTTTGGATCCTGCGCTGTGGGAGAGTATAAAGGCAGTGGATCGGGAGCGGAGAGATGGAGGTGGGGAAGGTGATGTTTATGGGAAAGAAAGGGAAGAGGGGATGAGAAGGGAGAAGGAGAGAAATGCGGAGTTTGGAAGGATGGCTGTTCGAGGGAGGATGGGGAGGTGGAGATGATTCCTTTTTCTTTTCCTTTACATCTTACTCTCTCTTGATTTCTATATCTATGGAGTCTAGGATGGCTTGGTATACCTGTGATTTTATAGTTCTTATGGCAGGCAATTTTATAATATCATCATCGTATGCGTATGATACAGAGAGAACGCTCATAAAACTTCACAGCATCTGGACAACCATTGCGCTGTATCTCGTGTCCCGTAGGTCCATCAATCGTGACTCGTGAAGCATCAATGTATTTGCAACAGAAAGGTAAAACTCAACAGAAGAAGTGAAAAAAAAAATATATATATCGATCTATCATGCATGATCATTATTCATTGTATCGGTCGTATCGTGCTGGTCATACACAAGTATCATCGATCATATTGTAAAAAAGTTACGGCTCCACCATACTCAGCGTCTGCGTGCTAGAGTCCACGAGGACGGCTTCACCAATGCTCTGCTTGAGTCTCTGGCGCCGGGCCTCTCGCTTTACCTCAGCACGTTCCTGCCAACTGCGGCGCAGGCGCTTGCGGAGGTTGCGTGCGGAACCAAACCGAAGCCGCAGTCGCCACCATGAGAGGGAGCGATACCGTCGTTGCTGGAGAGAAGTCTGCGAATACAACGCCTCGGGCATGGACATTCGATTTCCCACGAGACTCTCCCTGGCTTGGCGATGAGATGCTGTCTCATCGAAAGACCGTTTCATTTCAATGGTGCGAGGTGAAATGGGAGGCCCCTGGAACACAACCCGTTGTTGGGGCATCCCCAACGAGTTGCTAATGACTTGATCCGTTTCCAGGGCAGCAGAGCGAAAGCTTTGTTCTCTAGGAGACTGATCTTCGGGTTCCGATGTATCTTCCCAGAACCGACGAGGTCGCCAGAACGGATGAAGTTTGCCATCAAGATCTTTCCCTGCCATGCGGTTCTTCGCCGACGTCACGGAAAATGATCGGGCAATTGAATTGAAAGAATCAGACCGAGGTCGGAGCTTCCAGGGGCGTCGAGCCGACCCAACCCGGCGAACTGGCTGTTCGTTCGTCTCCCCATTTCCCATGTCCCTGTCGGGTTCACGATCTGCATCATTCACCGGGGTAGGCGGAATGATCTTACACACTGGTGGCTCTGGTGGCTGACGCGGGTTTTGCAGATGTGAGTTCACCTCGTACTGTCCTGGGCTCCGAGGAAATTCGGGTTTGGGCGAGTTGTCTTGGTGATCCACTGGTATCGCTAACCCTTGAGGTCCAGATTGCCCCTGTGGGGTAACCAGCAATAAAGATTCATTGTTGTGTGGGAAAAATGTTACCGTGGTAGCCTCATTGATCTCCACTAACCCTGGCGATGACGACGGGATTGACCCTTGCGTGAAAGCCCCCGACGGCGAGCGTAAGTGGGCCATATCCTCCACTCCGATAAGGATGGACTGTGTTTTCACAGCATCTGACACCACGGACCGGTCACGAACGTGGCTGGCTTTCATGGGCTTAGGCATCGGTGGCTCAGCCTGCCAGTTTTGCATTTCGGTCTCCATCGCCGGGGGGTGATTCCGTGAACTCTCAGATGCAAGGGATGGGGCTCGGGAGTTATTCTGACTCGTGGGCGCGGAAAGCGACGAGCTGCGTGGAGGGATAATGGGCCGGCCGACGCTGCGACCCCTGGAGCTGGTGTCTTGGGAAGAGGGCGCACTTGAATTGGATAGGTTACGTTTCTTCTGGAGAGGAGGATCAAGCGACTCCGGTCTGCTCCCCGATCTCGTTCGTGTTCGGCGGCTCGATGGCTGAGAGCTGGCATTGGACGGCCTCCTGCTGGTTGAGGCCGATGATCTCAAAGACGAATGCCGCTCCGGGATCACAACGACCGGGACGACTTCCATATGCTGCTGCGGCCCCCCCTGGGTAGAGCTCTCCGAGATGGACATTTCCGACGCAATACTTTTGCGGTCATTTTCCGAAATACGAGCAGCCTTGTGAACCAAGCGGTGCTGCGAATCGGGATTCGAGACCAGTGACCCACGCTCTGGCCTTGTAATAGGACAGCTGACCGAACGCAGCGAAACCCTCTTCTCTGTATGGCGAAGAGAAGGCTTATACGGTTCAGGCGTGTCAACAATCATCACTTCGATTGTGGATGACGTGGACACCCCCGAAAATCGGTAAGAATCATCAAAGTCGAAGGGATCCGTTCGGCCTTCCACAAGATTCCAGTCAATCTTTTCAGAAAACTGTTTTGGGTATGGACTGACGCCGGTATCTTGAGTATCTCGGACTCGAATCCGGACATTTCTCCCGCGCGTCCGTCGGACATCCAATTCGCACGCACTTGCGCTATTCATGTCACGAGGCTGTTCAGGTACGTTTGTGGTCGGAACGATGTCGGAGGAATGGTTCCTTGAGCGTCTACGCCTCTGACGAGACACGGTAAACTTGTCCGTGTTCTCCGTTGCCCATTCTCCATTCATACCTTCGTACCGAGACGGCTTTAATAACATAGTATTGAGGTGGCCAACGAGCGAGGCGGTATCTTCTGGCCTGGCATCACCGAGGTCCGAGGGAACACTACTTTCCAACGATCTCTGCCGATTTGACTGACGCGATGAAGGGGACGATCGGCGAGGGGTCTCCGTCTCACTGTCCGAGATCATTTCGCATGCAGTTTGAAATGACTCTGCTCGAGACGAACCCGATGCCTGTCGGAATTGACTGCTAATTCCGAGTCGATAGGTAGATGCAGAAAGTCGAGGTGGAGTTGTTTCGGGGGTTGGGGGACGTGATGGGTTTGCAGGAGTTAGAGCTCCGGACATGGAGTGCGAGGAGGCGAGCTTTTGTATTTCCAACTCGTTTGGAGTCAGCGGTTCATCTGGAGGAACACTAGGCGGTGTTAAGGGCAGAGCGGGCGCCGTTGCGGTCGCACCGCCATTTGAAGTGCCAACGATGGGGCGATATGGAGACGCATGGATGACATGGACACTCGGATCGCCATTTGGCCTTCGGGGAAGTGACTTGTGGGACCTGAATAGTGGGCGGTTTAAGTGTTCTAGTGAGGCGGGAGACGTGCCAGCAACGCCAGGCATGTTGACCGAAGAGCCCAACTGCACAATAAGCCAGGAATGGTAACGTTGTTGGTCACCGGATTGTTGGCCAAAGTAGAAAACTATTACCAAACTATGGGGCCGCTGGGAAGTAATATCATGATATCAAGACGGTTTTCAAATAAGATTGGTCCAGGATAGTTGATGCTGGCGTCGCATCGTGAAAGCAAGGCGATCTGATCCGTAGGGTCGAGTTTCGACACCAGCAAGACCACAAAAAAAAAAAAAAAGAATTAAAAATATAAATATAAATATAAATATAAATAGATCAATAAATAAATCGAATAAAAAATAAAATTGAAAAGAACGGAGAGGAAAATCAAATCACAGAAGGAATGTTTTCTATCTTTAATAAAAATGGAAGATTAAAGCGCGATGTTAATGGAGCGTCGGGTAATCATAACTTATAATAAACAGCATCAGGCAAGGGCACAAATGGACAACGTACGGAGTACTCCGTAGTAAGCCTGGCGGTCTCACGATGGGAACCCAAAAGATCCACTCTTGACAGGAGATCCTTCAGAAGCTGAAAAGACCCCGAAAACAACGTACCCAACTTAAAAATGTGAAGACAGTGAAGAGGCCAGGCACGACATGCAGGAAGCGACTGCGTTGGTCCCAAAGAGGTGAAGAATGCAATAGCGAGGAGATGAAAGGGACATTCCACGTTGCGAATCCGAGGCACAAGGGGGTTGTTTCAGATGGACCCGTGAAAGAAAAGGGCAATCGACGACGAATACCTGTAGCAATGATAACCAGTAATAAGTATAACTGTCGGATGTATGTACGTGTAGAGTTGCTTGGAAGAAGACATGAAGAAAGTGAGCTGGAAGAGGAGGGGCAGGATTACTAGTATGTATGTACATACATACATACGGAGTACATGTACTGTACTTTTGTACTAGGTAGTCAACCTGCAGTGCCCGTCAAATGTCTTGATCCAAATCCATGACTTCTGCAGTTGCACCCCCTGCAGCGACGGTTCTTTCTAGTCCAAACCACCATTGCTGTACTCCGTACGGAGTCCTCCGTACGACGGTCCGAGTTGCACTGATATATGGAAGGTACTCCGTACTGATGTATGTATGTACAGTACATACATACAGCAACTCCGTACTATTATTCTTGTTATATGGAATCCAATCGGTGTCGCTATTTTGCTATTTTCTCTCTCTCTCTCTCTCTCTCTCTCTCTTTTCTCTTTTCTCTTTTCTTTTTCTGACTTTCTTTTTCTCCCCCCTTACACCTTGATTGATTTCATTCACGTGCATTGTCATAGATAATGTTAATCATGCTTATTATTATCTTGGGTCAGTTTATTCGGGAGTGGCGTCTCGTGTCCATGGTTGCCGAGAGCATATTCATATTGAATTCCCATTGAGTCCAAAAAGCAGTTACTAGATAGTCGGTATTGTATGTCTATACATACCTGGTCAAGGAACCGGTCTGGTTGTAGTAGATAAGAAAGCATACCTTAAAGCATATTCATACATACATGGAAAGATCATTGAGAAAGTACAGTGTGTACCTTGCATATATGTTTAAAGGATAGATAGTATATGTGAAGTATATGTTATATGTTATGTTGATATACTAGTACTGAGTATACATGGATCAACCTGTTGTCTATCTACTAGAAATGGAGAGGTCAGGGACTGTACGGAGTACTCTGTATGGGCTATGTGAACCTAAATTAGTAATACTAGGGTCTATGGAGTATACTAGTACTTAACAAAGAAAGAAAGACAAGAAAGAGAACCTCGGAGAGGACCTGTTGTACGGAGTATGTATGTACATACATACATGCACAAAGGAGAGGTGGAAATGAAAGAAAAGGAGGCTGAGTCATCCGATGACATAACCGCGAGCGGCAATCAGAATAACTAGACATTGTAATTTGACGTCATCGCGGAGACTAGTAGGGAAATCTGGACCCCCTTTTCATTAACTGGGAATCTGGGATGACGAGAGAAGGGAACAATGCAAAAGGGGAACGAAAAAAAAAAAGTATGGAAGAACTTCAAGTTGAACCTTCCCAGGTTTTGAATTAATATCATTGGATTGTGATCAACATTGATGAGGTAGGTAGTAGTAGTAGTACTCCGTAGATACCTAGTAGTACTCCGTAGGTACCTAGTAGTTACTCTGTACTAGTAAGTACTTCGTATCTCACGTTCATCTACGGAGTACTCTGTAGTACTACAGAGTACGGAATCTTGTTAATCTTTCATTTTCCTTTCTTACTTCAACAATAAATTTTTTTTTTTTTTGCATGCTCTTTCTTCTCCTGAGAAATCTCTTCATCCAATCTGTTTGTCTCTCGATTTGGTTTGTTTTCTTCCCCCCCACTGACCGTAGCCTAGACTTAGCGGGGTAAGAAAAGGGAAAAACGAAACTTAGCAAAAGAAAACCAAAAGGTTAAAGGGAAAAAAAAAAACGAAGATGATTAATTCAAAAGCAGAAAAATTATCAAAAAAAAAAAAAATTGAATATCCCATAAGCAACTTGAACCCCCCCCTAATTAGTGTGCCATCACCACCAACGTCATTCTTCCCAATATTTTTCTCATCATCAACTGCCCTTTTTTTTTTTTTTTTTTT
>ML739169.1:0-58340 GCA_009193565.1 Aspergillus coremiiformis | reverse complement strand
CCAGAGATGATCGGTAGGTATTCAAATGAGGAGGAAGAAGAACAGCAAAAAAAAAAAAAAAAAAAAAAAAAAAAAAAAAAAAAAAAAAGAAAAATACGCAAAGAGAAAAAAAAAAAAAATACCCACAACGATGAGATGGATGTAATTTGACCAAGACGACAGGAGAAGCTGAAGGGTACTACTTTACTTACTACTAAGTAGTAGGTAAAGTAAAGTCGGTCAGGTGCAGTTGCTGGAAGGAGGGGAAATTCCATGTTATTTAATTTGATCCCCATTTATTTATTTTTTCGTTATTTATGGATCGATGGCCCGGTCTAGACGCAGGGAGGCTGAAATCCCACACGGTGAGTATGATTAATGATTCATCTTCAACAGTCTAGAAGCTCCTTCGACAAGGGTAATTTCACCATTCTACTACTTACATTTTCCCCCCTTCTTCCTCCGTGTTTACTATAGTTATACATTAAAATTAAAAAAGAAGAAGGGAAAGGGAAAACGGCTTTTTCAATAGTAACTCCGTATCTCCTCACAATTCAAGACATGATGCCACACGTGGACCGAGGTTGTGATACTGTCGTACACACGCCATCAGATGACCGATCAACATAAACGTCATTTGAAACTCTCCCACACACTGGATATTGCAAAAAAAGTAATGAAGTCTACTAGTACTGGACCAGAATGGCCAGACTCTTCGAGATCTCCGTGCCAGATGCTCAACTTCGTCACCTCCACTGGAAACTAGCATCGACAACATTTCCCGATGAATTGGACAACGCTGATTGGGACATGGGTGTTCCCCTGGATGAAATGAGAAGACTGATCGCATACTGGCGTGATGGCTTCAATTGGCGAAAGAAAGAACAGGAATTGAACGAGAATCTGACTCAGTTCATCGTGTCTATCCCCATCTCCGGATTCGGAGATTTGGATATCCATTGCCTGCATCAGACCAGTCCAAACCCAAATGCGATTCCTCTGCTATTCATTCACGGCTGTAAGGTTCAATGGATGACTGACCTTGGTTCCAAATGAGGTGACAGTGGGGCTAACCAATGCACGACAGGGCCTGGGAGCTTTCTGGAAGCAACGAAGCTCATCCCATTGCTGACCAAATGTGACGAAGCTCATCCAGCGTTCGACCTGGTGGTGCCCTCATTGCCGAATTTTGGCTTCTCGTCCGCGGTCAACAAGGTCAAGAAGATAAACCCAGCCAGCAACTTCATTTTGGTTGGTAATCTGACGCGCCGTAGAAAGGATTTGGCCTGGTACAATATGCGGAAGCCATGCATAATGTCATGTTGGCTTTGGGCTACAAAGAATACGGTCCGTTCTGCTGATCCCCTCCTTGGCAGATTCAGCACTGACCTTTCCTTTTCCATAGTCGTACAAGGTGGTGACTGGGGAAGTATCATCGCCCGTGCCATGGCAATCCGATACTCTGACCACGTCAAGGCCGTCCACCTGAATCTTTTACCGGTGGCGCTTCCTTATCCATGGCGGAGCCCTCTCGTCTTTCTTCGGTCCCTCTTCACGATTCCCTTCTCGTCAAATGACAAGGGACACTTGGCAGCTAGCCTAGATTATCTCATACAAGGGAGTGCCTACATGCGTCAGCAGCAGACCCGTCCACAAACATTGGGCTACGCCCTCCATGACAGCCCCGTGGCGTTGCTCGCATGGATCTACGATAAGCTGCACTCATGGACCGATAGCTATCCATGGACGGCCGATGAGATTCTAACTTGGGTAAGTATCTACTACTTTTCGACAGCGGGACCTGCGGCTTCAATCCGGATCTACTACGAAGCGGCACGGAATGACTCCTTGCCCACTACCTCGGGAATGACTGCGGCCGATATTGTCATGAAATCTACTCCTGCTAATGTCAAACTCGCCGTGGGCCAGTTCAAGGGGGAGCTGATTCGGGTGCCTATGTCATGGGCTGGACAGGCTGGTTCGGTCGTTAGAGCCAAAGAATTTGACTGTGGCGGCCACTTTGCCGCGTGGGAGGTACCGGAGCTCCTGGCAGACGATCTGAGAAGTTTCCTGGGAAGGAATGGACAGGCGTATAGAGCTGTATCTGGAAGAGATGGGTATTGATTGTCTATTCGTCAAACGGCGGCTGGTTGGAGTCCTTGTAGGGTTAGGTTGTAGATGATCGAAGGTCCAATGCAACGCAACGAACTAGGACTGGTATGCAGAGATCTAGGATCTAATTCCCTGTATTCTCATCCTCCCTTTGTCCCCACTGCGTTCTCTCTCACTGTAATTGATGAGATGTCACATTAAGTGGAGACCCCAGACACCAAAAGCTTGTTCAACCAGGAAATTGCAAATCATGGCAATGGAGCGTGAAATTAAAGATTTGAATAACATAACAAAAATGCGCCAACATGAATCTTCTAATCTTGTCTACCCTTCAGTAGCCGCTTGGTCACCTTGTCCTTTTCTATGATGTACACCTGGGCACCCCAACCGGAGAGTGCGTCTCTGTCAACAGCACTTAGGAGCGCCTGGGAGATGGTTTCGAACAGATCCTCGGGGTCCTACGATTGTCAGCATCGATTCCAAACAAGACCGGAACTTAGTCCCGCATAACATACCATATCCGGCTCCCATAAACTCTCACAGGTACCAAACAGCTGGTCACTGGCTGTCCCACTGACAATGAAATCCTTTGCAAAGTCGATACATCCGATACTATCAAAGCCGCAAATAAACGGCTTGCCAGTTGTGTTGTTTACACCCGCAATGACAGGACTGACAAAGAAAGGTCCGAACCGTCTCTCGTAAAGTGACGAACTGACCAGATTGGCCAAGGTCTGGGGCGCAATGTTCCGTTCTTCACGCAGTCGGTACATGTTCACCTTGTAGCGGAAGAGATCTGAGACAGTGGAAACGTCGGTTGCCAGGCCGGTCAGGCCGAGGAAAGTCGATGGGCCGTAGTTGAAGATCTTGGGGAAGTTATTGGAGACGGTCAAGGCCTGCATGCCGAGTCGGAGATCGCAGGCAATTGCGACACAATCTTTGCCTACCATGGCGACACAGGCGCCACCATCTGTCGATCGGAAGATCCATGTGTTAATTTGAAGTCAGACTGGAGATGAGGAAGATGACATACTGATATCGAAGGGTGAACTCTAGAGGGATTGTCAGCTTGCTCGGTGAGGGAAAGAACGGTGGACCAGAAGACATACCATGGCTGAAACGGTAAAGCACAGAGAAACAAATTCGGAAACTAGAGACTCGGCAGTTGAATAGGTGAGATGTGGGAGGATGCGAAGGACTGAGATACTGGGAGGGGGAGGGGATAAGGAAGAGTGAGGTGTTTGAGTTGAAGCTCAGTTGCTGCCAGTTAAAGCACGCGTGGAGCCGCCGAGCTTTCTGCCGATAAATGACGATACGCCCGCTGCCTATTCAGTTTCTTAACATTAACCACCAACTCCTACGAACATCAACCTCTTCTATGGTCTTCCACTATTCCCTTCTTTCAATTTTTTGGTTCAAATTTATTTCCAAATTATAGATCAGGCAAAGAATCCTGGAAGGAAACGACCTGAACTTTCCTCCGCAACTTGGACACCAAACCCCGCAATACTACTAAATAAACATCTCTCAACTATGAGCTCCCATGTCGTAGTCCTTGACTCGACAGCTCGGAGGGCTACTATCAAGACAACACCAGGAAAGTATCTGACTGATATTCTGCAGGAGGCCTGTGCAAAACTAGGGGTAGATGCCAGCCAACATGGATTGAAGTAAGCTCCGAAGTTGCCTCCTTCTATAACCCCCCACTAACTCTGTTACAAGATACAAAGGTAAACAGGTCGACCTGTCGCTATCTTTTCGCCTTTCTGGGCTCATTTCTGGTGCGAAGCTGGAGCTGGTCCAGCTCTCACGATCACCATCCATTGTCACCGTCGCGCTACAGCTACCGGAATCAGAAGCCCGCGGGGTGCCCAACGGGCGCCTTATGGATAAATTCCCGAGTACAACAACATTATGGCTGATATTGCGGAAATTTGAAGCTGGAGTTGCTGGAAACACATCGATTCGGAATCTCACAGCGCGAGGAGTCCCTGTCACTGGCGGAAACAATGGTTCAGGGCGGTTGTTCTACGAGACACCGGTGATACAGATATTGGAACGGATGCTGTCTAGTTTCACCGATTTGCAGAAGTCGTTGGCTCAGTTAGGGTTCAACAGCGGAAATGTGTTATTGAGACTTAATTTCCGGCAGACGGAGGACCCATTAGAAGTGGCCATGAGTAAGATCCAAGAATACTTCAAGTCATCCGACGACACGGTCCCTCAGCCACAGGACAAGCCTGCGCCAATAGAGCAAAAGCAGGCTGTTAATGAGCCCATTCAACAACAACGAGAGTCACCGATATCTACACCAGATGCCTCGGCGCCTGCATTCGCTATGTCTGAACAACCCTCTCAGAACCAGGCTGCCCCTTCATCTGCTCCTGCCGAGTCCTCTGAATCTACAAAGGCGGGTTCCTCTCGATCAGTAACGGTCTTCGCCCCTCCATCTAGCAATATACCACAATCCGCACAGACCGCTTATAATGAGAGTGACTATATTCCATCAGTCGATCACGCACAGGCGCACCAACGTCGGCTCAACGCGTCATCTCAAAATAAACGTCTCCTATCTGACGCGGAGATCGCCGCCAAAGCCGCAGTGGAGGAGGAAAAGCTTGCAGCTGCCAAGGAGGTGGACGTCAAGATCCGACTGCCGGACCAGAGTCAGATAGTGGCTAAGTTCGGACAACAAGACACGGGCAAATCACTTTACAATTTTGTAAGGAATTGCCTGGCAGGCTCGTTTGTCAGGGAGAGATTCGTCATTACAACGTTCCCCGTTGGCGGCCCGAGTGGGAAGAAACTACGTAATCTGGTTCCAGACTCCGATCAGAGTCTACTGATCAAGGATCTCGGTATGGTCGGCCGAGTCCTGGTCAATTTTAGTTGGGATGAAACTGCCTCCCAAACTGCTCGGCAAAGCCGAACAGATCTCCTGAAGCCGGAGTTACGCACGCAAGCGAAGGAACTCAAGGTTGAACAACCACCGGATACGATAGACACTTCTGTGGGTACGGTTCAGCCGACCTCGGCACCGTCCCATCAAGGAGGGAAGGCAAGCGGGCGTAAACCAGGAAGTTTACCGAAGTGGTTGAAACTGCCTGGGAAGAAATAAATAAGAGATACATGCTGCTATTTGAAACGGTACCTCTGCGTTAGGTATTTTTAAATTTATGACTATGAACAATGTGATAATGCTCACCAGGTTCTATAGCCATATGTACGGAGTAGATCACACGGAGATTTGGCGCATAGACAGCGTCAACATAGAGCTACGGCAAGAAGGGTACATCATAGGGTCTGATTAATAACCAGCCATAGTCTATATATCTTTGAACGGCAGACTACGAGATATCCAGCCAATATATTCCCATCGGCATCGCAATTTGTGAAAATAACCCGGAGGTAGTCTGAGACCGGAAGGAAACCTACATAGCAAGCCAGTTTGAAATTCAAGATGGAGAAACCAAGTCCCAGTGGTATTGCATTAGAATCAGAGATCCATTTATGTTTTTGTCCGATTGTCCACGCCTATGGAATCATATCCCTGGCCTCCATTCCTATATCCCAGGAGAGATCGAAGCAGACGTGGGTCGGGTTGACATTTTGCCCCCTCCCTATTTGGACGGAACCTCCCCCACGCGCCATGCCATCGGCCACCAAGATTCACTTCATTGTTTTCGTTATCTCATTCTTTTCTTTGGCTAATAGAGAAAGCTTTATCGGATTGAATGGGAACGAATTTAGTGACCAGTCACACGACGGGACTCGGCGATGACACGCTGCATATCCTCAACCTTTCTCTTGCCACGACCGAAGGTACCGAGCTGTAGTTCGAATGGTTAGCTTTTCAGCTCATTACAATGGCTTGGCGACTGCCCCAGCTTCCATCCGCTCTGGTCCAGAACAATTCCGACAGGAAACCATAATCGACTCCGGGATCAACCGATGAGAACTCCGGAGATTATGCGATCAAAACCAGAGCGGTCCGGGGAATGTCTCTTGATTGTAAGCCATAACGGCGGAACCGAACGTACCCTCTTCTTGGCGAGCTTACGAGCACGCTTGTCCTGAGTGTTTCTCAGGAGTTCGATGATCCGACGTTCATAGGGAGCAAGACCGACAACCTCGCGAGCGATGTCACGGACGAAGGCAGTGCGGCGGGAAGACTGGCCCTTGGTGCGGCTGACACGGGTCTTGGGGGTGTTGAGGGGGGTGGTTTTCTAAATGAATGGAGATCCGTTAGCCATCTTTCCTCTCGTTCCTCCGCAAGATGTATTTTTGAACCAAAAAAAAAAAAAACAGGCTTTTTCTCAGGTGTCGAGTGGTTTGTTGAATGGTGTCATCGTCCGGGTTCACGTAGAATTTTTTTCCAAGTCGCTTGGTCCTTCTTGATTTTCCTTTTACTTTCGTCGTCCCATCTTGCGTTTTCGACTTTTATTTTCTCCCTCCTTCTCCTCCCTCCCCCTTCCTCCCATTCTCCAGTAATATCCAGTCGTTCAACAATCCACTCGACAACTGAGACCCGTTCAAAATCAAACATAGCACGGATAGGGGAACCCACATGGCCCTTGTTCAAGCCGACCACAATTCCGGAGCGTTCCTGGGCCATCTCGACGGTTGCACTGGTTTGGCGACGTGGTTGGTGAGGGAGTGTCGAAGTCGATGGGCGTCTCGGTGCGGATAGAAATGCGATGGACTTTGCACGATTTTGGTTGGCTCAGATGGCAGTGCGTAGCGAAGTGTTAGGGCTTGGTCTAGGGCTGCTTACTGGTCTGGGGTTAGCGTATTTTGGCCGGAGCGGATATCGATGCCTGAGGCACTGAAATAACTGAACAATCAGCAATGTGTCACATGATGACGATAGGCGTACTAGTACTAATCGGTATGTCTGCGACTCTGCGTGCATTCAATCCACATCGGGACAATCCCATGTGTTGCAGTCATCATGTTTAACGTGACTCACTCTTAGCTAACAATCTTTTACGGAATCCATTCCATCATCGTTGAATGTTAACCCAGGTGCAAGGCAATTGTCAGGTACATTACATACATACCTTGGGATGCTTGTGGGGGATGTCAAATCCCAAAAAGCGGGGCCAGACCATCTTCAACTTCGTCAGTCAACTAAGTGAACGGGAACGTGGGTCTCAAACCCAGCCAGGACCAAGTGGTTATTTACTCCGTATAGTACGTAACTATTCTACTCATGGAACCCGACTGTGACCATGCTATTCGGGATATGGCCGAATATGTGAGAAATCGTGGGGGACAACCACCTGGCCTAGAAGGAGGAGATCAAGCCAAAAGGAGGATGAATCCATAGTTGGGGTCCTCATTCCACACAACTCGGCCTCATGCTCAGCAAACCCTGGAAATGGGAGCCCCTCGTACCCGTTCTACAACTTCAAGCTATATACCTACCTGATAATAGTAATGCCATCTTGTGTGTACTATCTAAGCCTCCCATCCGGTACAGACGGTTTGGCCAGATATACCACCCCCATATATGTAGTGATTTCTATAAATATGTAAGTAGAATAGTACGATATTGCAGTGTACTTGGCTGTACTGGAAACCAGACATCGTATACCACCAATGATCCAACTTGGTGGTATGATGTATCCTCACAGTGACACACGCAGCAGCCCATCGAGCCCTTCTTCCCAGCTTTCCATCAATTCACCGCAGAACATCTCCAGCGCAGCCATGTCAAATGTTTTATCCAACTCTGCCCGAAGTTGCGTACCATCCTCATCGTGTCCAGTCATCACCAACTCGATTAAAGATCCGAGAACGCCCGGCTCGGAAATAGCCGATTTAAGCGCACGTGCGTTTGCCCGAATAATTTCATGAACCCGGCGTGTGGAATCGGCCAATCGTTGCACACGGTCCTTGGGGAGCTTGACAGTCTTAGAGGTTTTCTTCAATGCAATGGATGTTATGAGTGAGAGCGCTTTCAGCGACTCAAGGATGAGATACAAATCGTGGAAGGACTTCCAGGTGGGCGCGGAAGATTCATGACGGCGCAAGGAAATTGCAGTGCTTGACACAAGCAGAGAGATCTTTGGCCCAATCAGCTCAAGATCTTCCGACTTGGAGCTAAGCCATTCTTCCGCTTGCGTTAAGCAGCTGTCAACATCTGCCGGAGTGACCGACTTCGCGCCGTTCATGAATGAGATCACCTTAAGAAGGCCCAGATTGGTCTTGATGCATTCGATTTCCGATGAGGTCATCTCAGAAGGTGCATCTGGCCCGATAATGTCTTCGAGATTGGGCAAATCAGTGTCAAAAGAAGCTGGCCTCTGAATAGCCATATTTTTGAGGGTGCTAAATAGCTGGTCCGTAACCCTCGCAGACTTCACCCATTGTTCCTGTTCCTTTATTAGCCTTGATTATGAAGCCACGAAATCGACAGGGGACAAACTTGAGGAAGTGGTCCCAAGCGCATCCGCTCCTCGAAAGTTGGCTGGCCAGCAGGTTCACAGTTCATGAATGCGTCGAATGCACGCTGGTCTGTCAAAGGGGATGAATCTCTTGCTGTATATAGAGTGTTTGTGAGCAGATATTTCACTACAAGAAGAACTCCTGCACTGACCAACTTCCTCATATCGACCCATCGGATCGCCACCAGCCAGTCTCTGCATCCGTCTGACGTCCAACGCCCACATTCTGCGACAGATACTAAACTTCAAGCGCCTCTGAAGCTCTATGGTTCCTTCTATGTTTACGTAACTACCCAAGTCCAGCCCATTCGACCGGTGCTTGACTGTGGTGGTCTCGGCCGTCCGATAGAAATTCAGAGCTTGAACAAATGCAGACTGAGGATCGAAATCCTTGTATTCTGCACCCTCAATTGGAGGTGCTGAATGTGGATGGATGGTTGCTAGGCGGGTGAAGAGGTTGTGAGCAACCGTTTCGAACTGCATCTGTTTGACTGAAAGCTTGCTGAAGGCCTTCAAAGCGAGCGACCCAGCTCCGAGACGCAAGTAGATACGCACAAGGAGCAAAGTCGCTTGGTAATTATGAGGAGAATCAACCAGAAGGCGCTCTAGGATGGCAGCAGCGCGGATGAGGATAGTGTTTGGGATTTGATCCTGAGTACCGGAAACCCATGCTCCGCCGAAGCGGATCAAGCTCATGGCAGCGAGCAAACACAGATCATCACTAGGCTGACTTTCAATCGTGGATGGGGCTGAGCTCCGTTCTGGACGGTCTGCCTCACGATAGACTTGGAGACAGCGAGAGATGAAGTCTTCGACTTGTGATCTAGAGGCGATGGTTCCATCAGTTAATAACATGAAGCAATACTCAAGTTTGAGGGCATTGATTGTCGCAACGCCCTTGAAAGGGTCGCATTTAACCTTCATGAATGAGTCAGCTTAAAGATGAAAAACACGGACACACTATGAAACGTACACTTTGCTCTTGCCCTTTGAAGGCATACTCAACAAATTTTGACACCGATTCTTTGTCCAGTGCTGTCAGGTAAAGCTGCAGGTCACTAAAGCAGTAGAGCTTGTTCTTGTTACTGTCAAAATATTGCTGACAAGCAAAGACCAATTCCCCCATCTTCGAATTACCCGCGAGCACACCCGAATGAATCAAGTCCAGGCGGGCTAGTTGTGCATTGCGAGACTTGGGCACGGATTCCAGGAAATCACTAATGAACTTCAGAGTCGCGACAGTGGTTCTTCATAGAAAGTCAGCCTTTCCATTCCAAGTTTTTACCCTTTCTTTCTTCTTGTGGAAAAACTTACTCCTGAGAATTGATGTTCCGGGTTGAGATTACAAGTAGTTTCCAAACAGCCCAGTCGTCACGCTCTTGGAGAGTCTTTCTCTCCTCTTCATTGTTATGGATTCCAAGCAAATCTCTCGCGTAGCACAAGCCTTGCGTCCACATCTCTGCCTTTTCTAAGCTGGAGAGCTTCACCCCGACGAAGGACCAGTCATGCTGAATAATTCGCGAGCTTAGTCCAAGGTTCTCGCTGTCGAGAATCTTCACAATTTCATCATGACGTCCTTGAGACTCAAAGATTTTAACAAGCAGCAATAGTTCCTCTGGGCCTTGTATGGCTCTAGGAGGGCTCAGTAACTCTTTCTATTGTTGTATATGTAAGAACCAACGTACTTCCAATGGAGAGAATAAAACAAAGATCAAATGGAACGTACCGGATCGGGAGGAACGCTGTCCGCAGCTTTGGAGACCATGCGATAAGCCAGGGTCCCAAAGAGCTTACGGTCGGTCTCTGAGCTGGCTTGGTCGGTAGCGACGAGATGACTGAGGAAAATAGCCCAAAGATAGTATTTACGGGTCTTGGGGAAATTGCTCTGCAGAGTCATAGCGGCCTGTTCTCCAATCCCAAGAAGATTAGATCCCAGTCATTACAAGAACCTGGCTTAGCAAGCTACAGACCTTCTGCGCGGACTTCCAGTCGTCACCTTCAAACGCATAAGTGAACCACCTCATCTGAAGATCTAGATCTTGTGGTTTCGCCTTCGAAGCTTTTTCCCATAGAGTTCTCATGGTCTCCGCCTGATCACCCATTCGCTTTAGGGTCTGATAGAGAATATCGAGAGTGTCGAGATCGGTAGCTGGTGGTTCTCCCTTGCATAAATCGAGAGTCTCCGTAATACCACGCTGGCGGTGGGAATCGTCTGCATGGCGATATAGTATATGTGCTTTCCATGCCTATTCCAGACAGACAATGGTTAGCAATGTATATCAGTGGCTGGCATTCGTGGTTGTGACCTCAAGAGCATGCACAGATTTGACAAGGCACTTACCTTCAAGAACTTCGTATCTTCTCCTTTCTTCATGCGCTTATCAATCAGCTGCAGGGCTTGTTTCAGATTCTGCCCGTCAATGGCATCTTGAATTTGCTTGTTCCGCCGGTAGAAAACGGCGTCATTGGTGGACATAGCGAACGAGAGAAGATGAAATCTAGCTCTAGATCTCCCTACAGCAGGCAGACGTAGATTATAATCTTGCAACAAGGGATCAGCGTTTGTATGCTGCGCAACCAAGCACAGCACACGATGTGCGGGGTTGAAGATAGTACAGCGGGATAATGAGGGGAAGAAATTCTAAGGAATACTACTAAAAGTTACTTGAAAATAGTTTGACTCGCGGGGCGGATGTAGACTGGAAGGCGGTGATCCAACTACTACTAAGATGGACTCATAAATAAAAATTAATCAATTCTGAATCTCCACCACCCAAAGCTGTATTTATTTGGTATCGTGAAGAACTTCAATAACAACCTCCCAAGTTACCAATGTACATACATACATACAATCATGACATTATAATCCGATTGTCCCTAAGATACACCGAGTACATAGAACACGTGATACGATAATCTTAACATGATAAGATCAAGTTCCAAATTATCGCAGAGAATTTTACGGAAAGCAATTGCATGTGTATGACTATACCTAGTATAAACATAAAGAGTGGAGATATTTTTACTCAGACTAGTATACAGACTCATTACTCAAGCATGTGTTGAATGAAGTTGTTGCGCCAACCAAAACATCAACCCATCTCCTCTTTCCCCGAATAGGAACAAAATGAAAAGAAGAATCTTGTGGATACCTAGCTTACCAGCATTTTCTAGGATAGCCAGGGTTCCAAGGATGCATTCAAAATTGCTGATGTTGAGATGCAAAAAGAATCCATTAGGCACTGGCACGATAGATCGCCTGGCACTCTGGCATTTCATGATACAGATACCGGGAAAATGACCTTCGAGGACGTACACCATCTTCCCTTATAAGATCTGGTGAAGCTATCTGGTGAGCTTTTTTTGTGTCAACTTTGATATCATCAGCTTAGGAATATCTACCAAAATGGATTGGAGTGTGCCCGCTGGCGCCAAAAAGAAATAAAAAGGTTTTGGCCCATATCAAGCATAAATTAGCTCAAGGAATGCCTTACCCATTGCTTTTTGCAATCACGATAAGCCCTGGGGATGGGAAATTTTGAGTCAGATATAGGAAAACGCAAAAGCGTGACGACTAAAGTAAGATGCAAATGACCCCCAAGGGCAGTCAAACAGTCCGAAGACCGATGTCGCGTAATAGGTAGTCTCCCCGAGACCATGGAGTTTTGTTGGGATAGAGAGAAGTTAGATACTTACTGGAAGTAATCATAGCACATTTCTCTGTCAAAATTGTTCCGCTTCATACATTTCATGCTTCGATCAGCAAAATCTTGACAAGGGTCATAGTATTCGCTTGCGCTTTTACTGGAATAGTGAATATGCCATTAGTGAAATGGTACGAAGGAAAACAGAAAGGCTGATGATAATGAAATAGTTATTTCGATATGAAGCACCTCCGCAGTATGTTAGGAGATAGGTAGGAGCTTGAAGCTACCTTGACGGGCTACCTACTTGGCGAACCTCCGCTCCGTATTCGACCAAGAATTAGGATGGTCTTGTTCAGACGATTGCTGATTGGGTGACGTGGACGACATGATCGTGAGACTAAGACTAGTCAATTGCATACACAGCGGTTGAATGATAGTATGGATGATCAAGTAAGAGTCGGTTGTTCCTGGAGAAGTTTGGGCCCACAATTCGAGGTCTTGGCACATGGATATACGGATAGTAAAAGGAGCTTATTCCGCACACCCCTAATTAGGCTTAGGGTTTATATAACACCCCGCCTGCCTAAATCGATGTTTCCAGCAGACCTCAGCATGTACTCCGTATTACCTTCTGATTTACTATGTTGAAAATTTAAACCCCTACTTTTCATCCTATATTTTGACTATAAAAGGATATATTATAAATAATTAACTCTCTAGCTAATCAGATCATTCTATCTAAGCTGAAAAGCACGTGATTTAAAGTGGCTAACCACTTATTTAGGCCGCTGAGAACCATTGGCATTGACTATTTTACTAGCAGCCCTGCCTCTACCATTAACCTTACCAGCAGTTTAACATATTCTTAGCCATTGGTTTCGGTCGCAAGTATGGGTGATGCCTCACCACCCCTTTCACTTGCTAGCACAGAAGCAGTGCAATGGAACAAAAATCTTATGCAAGAATTCCACGCCGCTCTTGAAAGAGATCCAGCGGCTGATCTAATGTCAATATTCCCCTACTCGTATCTTCTTGAACACCGGAATGCTCAATATCACCAGCAATCCTATGCTGCTAAAATTAATCTCCGGACATTGAACGAGCTCCGTGATACACTAAGGCACGAACCAGAAATCAACTTACTATCTGCATTTCCGAAGAATTACACTCGCAGGATTACAATGGCGACAGGTTCTCGAGTTGTGCCGCGTGCAGAACAAGATATATCTGAAAATCGGGGACCTCCCGACTTCCGTAAACGCCTTGACCTTGCTGAGGATGCTACTATTGTCTCTCCTTTATCTAAGGAGGTGGCCGCTTTGCTTGCGCCGTATTCAGGAGAATTGCCAGATAACAGATCCAGGGACTCGGAGAAATTACTTATTAGATCGTTGAAGCAACTCCTTTGGGATTCACCCAAGCTCTGGGAGAATCCCGTTAGGGGCATTGTGGTCAAATGCGGCGAGGACATTGTCGCCAAAGTCATTATGGGAAACAATGATTACACAGAGTACACGAGCATGCAATATCTTGCGGAGCAGATGCCTACTATTCCTGCTCCAAGACCCCATGGTCTAATAGCATTTGGGCCCTTACGTGTTATATTCATGTCATGTATTCCAGGCATGACGTTGACCGAAGCGTGGCCTAGACTAACCCACGAGGAGAAGTTATCAGTACAAAGCCAGCTGGATAAAATATTCCGCCGACTGAGGAATCATCGACTGCATGATCATGATGGCCGTCTGTTAGGGGGGGTCGGTGGGGAAGGAGTCAAAGAACTTCGCGTTGATGAATGTTCCTCGTTCAAAGATGTCCGGACAGCAACGGAGTTCAGCGACTTACAATTGTCCGCCTGCCACCATGGCAGTACCACATATATCAGGTTTCTACATTCCTTCTTGGAACATGATAATTCTACTTTAGGGCAAGAGTTAGTGTTCACCCACGGCGATGTCAGAACTGACAATATTATGGTGAAGCAAGATACCGATATCAACGGTAGCTATATTGTCACTGGAATTATTGACTGGGAGTACAGCGGCTTCTACCCGGCGTATTATGAATGCACTGTACTAACCCGCACTTTAAGTGTGGTGAATGAAGATGACTGGTATCTTTATTTGCCAGATAGCATCTCACCATCACACTTTCCCATACGTTGGCTGGTTGATCGGCTTTGGGGGATTCATCTCAGGACCACATAATGTTTGCAGTCCATTTTGAGTTAACCTAATTCTCTCGGCGCCTATGTGATTGATCTCAGTTAGGTTTATCTTTTCTATTTTTTATACGGTATTTTCAAATGAAACCAGCTATGATAGTGGTCTATTTTGTCTCAGGCAACTTACAATAACATACTCATTCTACCGACTCCAGTTAATTCTTTACAGTGAATATATGTTGACAGAGTCTGGTGGAGCGTAACATACCCCCAATGGCACCAGGTCCCATGTTGAGACGAAGATAGCGCGGCCTCATGGAAATAGATAACGTAAAAGCAGCGGCTAGGTGCTGTCCCATAAACCTAACTTGCATTCCTGCAACTCCGTGACAACAGATAGGTCTATCATGTATTAAGGAAAAGGTAAAGTAATGAAGAGATAGTGGACTATACCTAGCTACCCGAATCATCCAGCTTTGCTCCTGCTGATGTAAACGCTGGGTCTGACTAACAGACAGCCTCCATAGGTTGATCGATATACTTCCCGGTCTGACTGCTCCTGCAGGAGATCCTGTTCGAGACACAGTTTCACCCTTACCACTAGCTTCTTGCTAGTGGTTATACTGGCTTTGTGGTCACTGAACCTGATAGGTGACAAATTAGCTAAGCGCATGGAACATCCATTGTCCACTATGCATCCATAATCACAAATACCAGTACTTGATACGTTCTGATTCCGAGGGACATCGCTAAGACCGTTGTAAACCCCATGATCTGCCTCGTGCACTATTCTGCCCTGGTGTTTTCCGTCATCGATACCTTCTCTAGTTCGACATCAAATTCATTGCGAACCGTTCGTTCCGTGTGGATTGTGATCTTATCTTCTAGAAATCCGAAGTTGCTGGACAGGATCCCGTCTACTAGTTAAAGTTGGGACGGTCGCTGCTGCAGAAACCGGTGGCTTGGGTGGGAGAGGATGTGCAAAGTAATGTGATGCTAAAGGCGCTTGGTACGGCATCCAACAGGAAGGGGATGTTTTGACACTCGACGCAGTGATGGAAGAATTCAAGGGCCTTATAAACGAGAGAGCCTTCATCCAGGGCACACTCAAGAGCCTTCTCGCGTCTGGCTCAGATTTCCCCCATATGGGTTGGAGCACGACCAGGATTAGAGGTGACCACGGCTGTACTAATAATTGTGGCACCGGGCTTGCATGGTATCACACCATTACGCGCATCTATCCATCGTAGCGCTAAGTTCTAACACAATCCCACGCTGAAGTTACTTTCCAGTTCCTACCCTAACTGAGAAAGGGTGGAAGTGCAGTAGTAGTCTGATGGCAAAGTGGGATACTACTACTCAGTGGGGTTTTATGTATGTAATGTACGGAGTACTCCGTACTTCGTACAGTGTATACCAGCGGCTATTGTGCGGAATTAGTAAAAATACTCCTTACAATGACCTGAATAGTGTTGTTCATTCTCTTGTTCTTCTGTTTCTTTCCACTTGAAGATGCTGTAGATGTACATATTATGATCAATATGGAGTAGTGTTAGTGGAACTCTGGAGCTGGTTCTGTTTCCATTATTTCACTTCTCACTTGACCATGATATAGTGGAGTAGTGACAGCATTTCTTGTGTTGCAAGTGAACGACGATTTGATTGATCAGCTTTCGACTAGTGAGGGACTAAGGTAAAGTTCCCTTTAGTCCAGTTCCGGTGGGGATTCGAGATTACCGTACCAGAAGTCGATCCGCCGGACTTTAAACCCAGCGTCTCGAGTGTTTGTTCGGTTTGCGCAAAAGCTTCCGAAAAAGAAAAGGTAAGGCATTGGTGCTCACTCCTGCAAACCAATCGTGCTGGCTTCGGATTTTCGTCTTGTTCTTTTTACTTTCCTTCACTTCGAGTTTACCATCGATTAAACACTAAGTCGAGCCTAGAAGCGCCGCTCGTACATTCGGCTCTTATCTCCTGCCTCATCCTATCATTCACTATTCAGAAGTAACTCCCGTCATGCCGCCTACGCCCTCCCTCATTTGAAAACGACTTCATATATCTCGCTACTATCTGTCGTGACACTTCTTTTCCTCCCATTACTCTGGCAATTTCCTCGACTGATCTTCTATTGCCCTTCGTTACTGAGAACTGTTCGAACGATTTTGCGCAAATGTCAAAATCTACTCTCGCCCGAGCCGCGCCTGGCAGGGACTCGAACAATACAAACGCGACTCTCGGTGATGATATCTCAGGGGTAAGCTGTTCTGGGAGAAATTTCATTGAAGGGAATGGTACTAAATTGCCTCGTATCTAGCTTTTCCAAACATTACAGGGGCATGTGGATGATATCCGTGCGCTGTTACAATGTGGCATTTGCATGAGGCCACTTTATGAGCCCTTCACTCTTGCCTGTGGACATACGTTCTGTTATAGTGTTCGTGACCTGCATTTATGTGACATTTTTCTTTAAAAAAAACAAAACAAAAACAAAAACCGCTAACACACCGAACACTAGTGTCTAACATCATGGTTCGCTGGAGGGAGGTCTAATAAAACATGCCCCGATTGTCGAACCTCAGTGAAGACACAGCCTGCCCCTGCTTACCTGGTAAGTGCCTGGAAAGTCCATGAGACCATCATCGGCTGTCCTTGTCTCTGATACGTCATAGGTCCGTGCTGTTGTTCAACTGTTCACAAGTCGTGCGGAGCTATTAGAAAAGGGAGAGACCACAGCTGAGCATACCCGTCACCAGCGTGAGGAGGCGATAAAGTTGGAGAACGATAAGAAGAACACACATCCCAAAGAAGGGGGATTGTTCCGGGGCACATTCAACAAAAAGCCCCCCGCCGCCCAACCCATCGTCGATCTTGAGGACAACGTCGTTCGCTGCCCGCGCTGTTCATGGGAGCTAGAAGAAGATTCAAACTGCGCGCAGTGTGGATACCGCCATGATGTAGATTCGGTGACAGATACATCGGATTATTTGAGCGATTCAGAGGAGAATTCTGAGATGACGGATTACTTGGATGACGACCTTGAAGATGGATTCGGTGATGTAGACGATGTTGAATGGAATGATTTCTACGATGGAATTCCCATTCAGGCGCTGGCTTTCGACCTCCCCCACCATCTATTCAATTTACATCGCCATCATAATCATACCCACCACCACCAAAACACCCCACACCAACACCCTCTCTTTCCGCGCGATCGTCACTACGAGGAAGGATCTTCGGTTACAGACGACAGTGAAGAGGAAGATGACTACTTGGAGGATACTGACATGGATTCGTTCATTGACGATGATGAACATATCGACGGCGGACATGATTACGACTCAGAATCGGACAGATCTACGGTAGTTGGGGGTCCTGATTTCCACACGCAAGATCATTATGAAGAGCAGTTGAGCTCGGAAGTCACTACCATGTCACACATCGATGATTACATAGACGATGCCATGAATGGTTTAGACGAGGTTCCAGATAGTGAGGAGGACGGGGAAGAGGACGATGAAGAGCCAATTCGACCGCCCGTGAACGGGAACCGGCGCCGTCCAGTTCCAGGTCATAATGAAATTTCCAGGTCGTCCGCCCCCTGGAACCGGGTCCCTTCACAACCTAACGTGGATCCCTACGCAATTCGTCGTCAATTAGCCCGCACCCAAACTACAAGCACACCAGGAACATCCGTCTCGAACGCAATTAATGTGGACGAGGATTCTGATGAGGGTCCAGTTCGACCGTTTCGAAGGAACTGTCGTCATGCTGCTCGGTGATACTTTTTTTTCTTCAACCAGGTACGATTTGACGACACTGATCTGATAATCTTATGTCAGATCTTATAGGACTCGTTTTCTATAGCTTCCTCAAGGGAAGGAACGAGTGGAGCGAAGAAGAGAACAGCCTGCACTAGTTAGGCCACACGGGGGCTTTTGTTCCAAAGTTCACAATCTATTCATTGCTTGTATTAGCTCAAGGACATCCCTGATCAGGATGTTCGACCACACCCTACCAAACTTAGCTGTTATAATTGCGCGTGGAGCTTCAAAACACTACCGGACCCAGAAACTGTGTTCGAATGACATTTGCAAAGGAGAAAAAAGGTTCTCTTTGTTCAGCGCCCACCATTTGGTTGTAAAAGCTTTGCTCACAGTCTATACCCTCGCTTTTCCATGAATGGTTCCTTTCTGGCTGCCCTTTGCATTGGTTAATCAGGTAGGCTTTTTATCCTGGTGGACTTCTTCATCGATGCCGTCTGCTTTCGCGTGATGTATGTATCAACATCAGTAGTCTGGGGGTTTGAAGTTTCCGCATCATGAGACAGTACTTTCCTGAGAGGTGCCATCGAAACTGGTGTACTTGTAGAAATCCCCATATTGGTGGTTTTACTTCAAATGTAGTTCGCCAAGCCTGCTATACAAGTTTCTCCTGACACTATCGTTTCCCTACCTCGTTGCTTGCTTGGCCTTTCCCAGGACACGCCCTTTTTATGAGAAATGTGAACTTGAGCTACGATATTATCCCTGTTAAGGATCGATTATCTGGGATATAGTCGGTTCTTTCAAGTTGATAGTGCTGGAGCATGGTCCATTCAGAATTACTGCAATACGCCTATGTATATACATACATTCATCCGCGCGTATCAGGCCAAGCGCCCTTCACTCCAGGGGAAGGCTTTTAATACAGAGAACTTTTTTCTTCCTCTAAAAAGATATGCAAAGACCACCGCCCAGGGAATAAACCACGATGTCGGGGGAAAAAGTGAATACATACGCCATCATCGCAATAACTTCGTCCCATTGCACGAATAACCCTCACTTTGACTGGGGTTTATCATTTATAAAAGGGACTTCGAACACCACGGCGCCATTTCGGCCATCAGGTGTAGATCCCTCGTGGTAGTTGTTCGTGAAGCATTTCCAGCGTCCGAAGCGGTGTTCCTTGCCTACCGCTGCTACAATACAGAGACCTCGCGGTTCTGGTTGGGAAGCCTGTGAATTAGGCTTGGTTTGCCCGGGCTTGTTGCTCTCCGCACGGCGTTCGAAAACTGCAATATCGTTGATGACTCCCTTGACGAGTGAGCCGGCCTCTTCTTTAAGCTCATCCATTTTTTGCGCTTGAGGGCCGTCGATGGCCATCTGAGCTGAGTCCATTGGGTTTTCGAATGCTAGGGACTGTTTCAATTGGTGAGACGGGGTATCCGGTGTTGATGACGCTGCGCCAATGGGCCCCAGTGGGATAATCGTTTTCTTGTCCTCCGAGATTTTCCATGCGCGAATCCAACCATCCCAGCTACCGCTAAGCACAATGTCCGTGCCTGGGACCGTAGCCAAGGCTGTAATCCAGCGAGGGTTGCGCCGCATGTGACGAGCATTTGACGCGGCTATGTTGGGATCGACTTCTGAAGATAGCTCATCGAGCGGAGGTAAAGGGTCAAGACCGTGGGCAAGCGTTATTGTATGAAGGGGTTTTTTCTTATGAACGGACCAGAGCGAGATCGCGCCCGAGTCCGAGCCGGTAACAAAGTGATTAGGGGGCAAAGGTGCCACGCAGTCAAGGTTGTTTTCTTGATATGAGTGCTTGGCAGATCCGCCACGGAAGATCAATTGCGACTCATCTACGACCTTCCACAATCTGGCAGTGCGATCACGGGCTCCAACACTGATACACTGATCGATTGTCATCGCAGCGAGAGATGAGACGTGATCTTGATGGCCAAACAATGTCTCAACATATGCATGACCTGCGGAGCCCACGGACCATGTTTTAATGGACCGATCGAAGGAACCTGAGAACAGTTGCTCCCCGGAGCTCATGGTGGAGATATGACGAGCAAAGGCAAGCCCACTGACCGAATCGCGGTGCTGTGTAAACGTCGTCAAAGGCGTTAACGTCGCCGCATCCCAGATTATCAACTTCCGATCCTCTCCGCCGGTGGCCACGAACTTCCCCGACGGTGATACGGCCACAGACAATATGCTCTTGGTGTGACCGTGCTCCTCATCACTCTCGGCAATCTTTTGCAAGCCCCGCACAAATCTCACCTGTTTCGGTTTCTTCCGTTGCGGTCTTGGTGGGCGTTTCGATGAGCTATTTGGTCCATCTGTTGAAGAATCCGTGGTCGCGTGACTGGGGGTGGCAAGTTCCCATTTGATTAACGTTTTATCTTTCGACACTGTATAAACATATGGTGGATCGACCGCAATAGACGTCGTCGACTGGGTATCTGCCCGGAAAAATGAATGCGACGCTGCCGAGAAAGACAAGTCTGAGGCGATTTGACGATATACACGTCCCTTGAATTCATCCTAATTTAGGGATCAGCTACCGGCTGATCTGATAGATATCCAACAATGATAATACATACCACATCCTCTTTCAATCTCTCCGCAATCAAATCTCGGTCGATCTCTGCTGCATCGAAGCCATAGTCATCTACCTCCTCCCGGACGTTGTCCAGGTATCTCTCTGCAAGCTTTAACCTCCGGTCTGCGGCCGTTTCTCCCTCGTCAGATTCCGAGCCACTTTCTTCCTCCGAGGCTCCAGGGGCGATGCTTTCAACATCATCGTCTAGATCACTGCCCGAGATTGATTGATCTCGTTCCCTTGTCCTACTGCCACCCTTGGCGCCTGAATCGCCATCTGTAACACCTCGTTTCTTCGACGCGGGGGCTCCGGCACGATCTTCCCTCTTGCGTTTCCGCTGGGAAGCGGGTAATGTAAAAAAGGACGACATAACCCGGTATTATAAGCTAAATCTCCGCGTAGCAGGGCTTCCAGCGCTAGATAAAATTGATTGGGGCAGGTGAAAGCGATGGAGCTGTTCGGAATTCTTTTTTGATGCACTTCACTTTTTTTCTGCCGGTGGCACGTGCAGACGGAAAGCGGAAAGCGCAATAACAAAACGCCTATTTGCTGACTCAGCCGGGTAGCTCTACGCCTCAGGCTCGCAAGGACAGCTCCAGGCAATCAAGCTCCGCGCGGCGTGGGATGCTTTACAGATCATCATCCTGAATCTCTTCCTTTTCTTCCTTTCTTCTCCCTCTTTGTGCAGCTCCCTTTCTCTATATCCCCTACACATTCAACAATATCTTCAAAATGTATGTTATCACCCGGTATGTTGATGAGAATTCCGTCCGCTGATTGAGGTTTCCAGGGAGGTTCTACTGGGCATCACTGGCAAGGACTTTGTCCTGGTTGCAGCGTCGAAAGCCATTATGAGGGGTCCAACCATTCTCAAAGCCGAAGATGATAAGACACGACAACTTAACAAACACAGTCTGATGGCTTTCTCGGGAGAGGCAGGAGATACCGGTGCGTGAGACTACATATGGTGGCATTGGAGGGGTGTAAGCTTCGCACAGCTAACTTGCTTCCGGTACAGTGCAATTTGCGGAGTATATTCAAGCGAACATTCAACTATATACGATGCGAAACGATACCGAGCTGGGACCAAATGCCGTTGCCAACTTTGTCCGGGGAGAATTGGCGCGCAGTCTACGATCTCGGAGTCCCTACACGGTCAACCTGCTGCTCGCTGGTGTTGACGGAATTACCCAGAAGCCTCACTTGTACTGGATAGATTATCTGGCCTCCCTGGCCCCAGTACCATATGCCGCTCATGGCTACGCCCAGTAAGTTTTGAAAGCCGATCGTTGGATGTCTAACTTCTGGATCGGCCGCTTTGAGGATCATGGAATTAAGACGCTCCAGGTACTATTGTCTCTCGACACTTGATAAACACCACCATCCCGATATTTCCCTCGAACAAGGCTTAAAGCTTCTAGAGATGTGCACAGATGAGCTAAAGCGCAGATTGCCGATTGACTACAAGGGTGTACGTTGCGAGCAGGGACTCCCATTTTGTTGGGACATTGTAGGCTGACTAACATTCTGCAGGTTCTGGTGAAGGTCGTGACCAAAGATGGCGTGCAAGAGATAGATTTCGATAATGACAAGATCGTCAAGAGTGCTTAATGCGATGTTGTATATCATACCATTTTTGTCTTTTGTTTTCGGTTTACGGGACTTGGTTTTAAGATGATCGGTTGCATGGCAGGGTATTTTTCATGACTTTGACCAAAATGTAGTCTTGTCCACCGTTTATTTTAGGTAGAGACCAAGAGAAATGACCCTTTGAATGTTGAATTCTTCCTTTCGTAGTGTCACGATTCTCCACATGGGGTTTATGACGCTGTACTCCGTACGGAGTACGGAGTATGTATTGGATGTTTGTCAAGTTTGCATGCCATCGACCCCATCGCGTCTTCGCAACTTTCAATCCCGCGGAGCCAAGATCTTCGTTTTCAATTAACCTTTACACAGAGTCATGATGTCCAAGAGACAAGCCGAGTTATCGCTGGAAGCAGACACCGCGACAGGTTCTCCTGCCTCCAAAAAGGCTCGTGTGGAGGACAACTTCGAGGAAGACGACCCGCGCCATGGAGCTCTTCCGTTCCGACGGGCGAGTGGGCAAGAGAGAGAGGAGGATGAACGCAGAGGTGATGATATTCTAGCTGCCGCTGACCAAGAGGCTGAAGAGTTGGAGGAAGCGGCGGTGAATAACGGTGCCGAGTCCAATATTATCGACGATGCCGACGATGACAAGCCTGTGATTGCAGCCCCGAAACGTCAGACTGCACCTATGGAGGGTTACAGCGACCTTTATCTTGATACAATCAATCGCGAAATCCTTGACTTTGACTTTGAGAAACTGTGCTCAGTTACCCTCTCAAATATCAATGTATACGCTTGTCTCGTGTGCGGTAAATATTTTCAAGGCAGGGGCCCCAAGTCGCATGCCTACTATCATGCGCTTGAAGTCGGGCATCATGTTTTCATTAACATGGGAACTAAAAAGGTGTATGTCCTTCCCGAGGGGTACGAAGTGAAGAATAAGAGCTTGGATGATATCAAGTACGTGGTGGATCCGTACTATAGCAAGGAAGAGGTATCGAAACTGGACAAAGAGGTCCTCGATGCGTTCGACCTAGCAGGAAATCGCTACAGACCCGGTATGTTTATATCCTTCAGTGACATTCTGGTAGAGTATTACTGACCCTTCTTCTAGGGTTTGTTGGTATGAACAATATCAAGGCAAACGATTACTTGAATGTCGTTGTGCAGCTATTGGCGCATGTCTTTCCCGTTCGCAACTACTTCCTGCTACATGAGTTTCCTACACCCGGGACGCCGCAATTAGCTTTACGTTTCAGCACATTGGTGCGGAAGTTATGGAATCCAAAAGCTTTCCGATCTCATGTATCGCCACACGAACTGTTGCAGGAGATTGCTCTTCGATCATCAAAGCGCTTCACACTTACCCAGCAGTCCGACCCGGTGGATTTCTTGTCGTGGTTCTTGAACAACCTGCATCTTTCACTCGGAGGTTCTAAGAAACCATCCACGACAGCTACCAGTGTAATTCATGCTGCATTCCGAGGCCATCTGAGAATCGAAAGCCAAGCAATCACCGCTCATTCAGATACCCAAAACGCTCGCCTGGTGTTTACAGAATCGGGCGACATTAAAAGTCAAACCACACCATTTCTCATCCTTACCTTAGACCTACCTCCTACCCCCCTCTTTCAATCCGCTAATCGGGAATCCATCATTCCTCATGTCCCTCTGACAACACTCCTAAACAAGTATAACGGCATCACTGCCTCGGAGAAGCTGGCTCATCGAGTGCGCCACCGCCTTCTGCATCCCCTTCCTCCTTACCTACTCTTCCACATCAAGCGATTCAGCAAAAACAGGTTCGTATCTGAACGGAACCCGACAATCGTCACCTTCCCATCGCCACGTTCCCTGGACATGTCACCCTACGTACAGCCCAACCCGGACATCTGGCCACCGGGTGAACCTATCCTCTATGACCTCGTCGCAAACATCATCCTGGACCCTACTGTAGCCGTTCCCGGTGCCACCGACGAGGCAGCAGCAGACAAGGGTGTTAACGCAGCGTCTGGGGCGTCATCGAGCGGCGCGGGCGCGGGCAGCGAGAAGGTTTCATGGATGGTCCAGCTTCATGACAAGGCTATGGCAGCTGAAAACAGACGACAACAGAGAGAGCGCGCTGGTGAAGGGCACGGACCGGAGTGGCTGGAGATCCAGGATTTGTTCGTCGAAAAGGCAGAAAGCGAAACCCTATTCACTCGAGAAGGGTATCTTATGGTTTGGGAGCGCCGAAAGGTCCCCGGTATGAACAAGAAGGGGAAGAACCCGGCCAAATAAAGGGCGAAACGCCATTATTTACATCTAACAGGTGGGTAGGCATCTGATATCAAACCTAGACCTACCCAGGGTGTGATGTGTATGTGGGCTAGATCAGATCATTACCAGCTTGGTGGCAGAACACCGCTTGTATAATTAAAGTAACGATGATGATAGAAAATATTCTCCACATATTCCTTTGCTATTACACTCAATAGCAAATATATATCTCAACGAGAGTTGGGTTCAACTTACACTTCAAGTCGTGAAAGCAGGTGGTATAACCCTTCTGGCATCTAGACTGGTGGCTGTGACTACTACTTAGTAGTCAGTGCATGGATACTTAGGCTTTCTTCATTATATAGTATACAATTAGTACAATTGACTTTGACCCATACTTTTTTGTTTAGTAGTCAAGTGAAATAGGTGGGTATCAATAACGGCAATATTCCCTGAACAGACTATTCATAGTGTTCCCCATCCGCAAAATCTTCTACCAACTCTAATGGCTGTGCCTGAGATGACACCCCATACACCAGCATTCACAGCAGCTTGCACCCCCATCATAAGAGCTAACTTACCCATGTATGTAAGGATACTAGACCGAGACCCACCCCCGCCCCAAGATCCTAGGGCGCGGACATCCGCAGCGGAGGATGTAGTTGACGAGAGATAGGATGAAGCAAGAGAGCGAAGGTAGAGAGATTCGAGGGGAATAAAAAGGACAGTCGTGATCATCGATGCGAGGTGAGAGGCAAGGGAATCCACGGGGTGGGACGAAAGGATTGTTATGCGGTGGGCAGTTGAAGAATTTGTGTTTGCTGGAGGACTTTCGCGCACATTTGGATCAGATATGCGAGGGAAGATTCCCGAGTCAAAATCGTTCTCTACGGCTGGCTCCGCTTCGGAGGGATGGTTATGAGTGTCTTCCCGGCTTGGCGGCTCTTCCACACTTTCTGGCAATATGTTGGCACGGCTTGACGGTGGTTCTTCAATGGGAGACTCAGGGGTAGGGTCATCTCGGTATTGTTGTTGATCCTCAGACACCCCGTCTGGCATATCCTCCCCAATGTCAGGAGATGCACCCGGTGTCATGTTTGAAAGGCCGTCACTGTCTACGGATTCCGAATTGACAATCATGGAGAGCGTTTGGCTTTGGTTGGTCAAGATCGTGTCCAGAAGCTCCGTAATGGAGCGACGATGGCCCAGCTGTCCGTTCGAAGTGGGGAAGTCAATTTCATTACCAGGCCTCGGATGCAACTGGCCCTGGTTCCGGGCATTGCGATTGCCCAATACTTCCAGCTGCATAGTGATGATATCGGAATTCTGATGGATCAGCGAAGCACGAACGCGAGGAGAACTTGGCGAGGACGTTGCAGGAGATGACGGCCGAGAGAAAAGCGTGTCTGAGTGTGAGTTCCGTTGACCTTCGGCAGCATCGTCATCAGGCGTCTCAGTGTTTACCGGGCGAAGATCACCAACAGTGGCAGGAATAGCAGTTGTGCGATTCAATGGAGATATCTCTGAGAGGCGTACAGGGCTCATCTCTGCCGGTGATTGAGAGATGGGATCTTCTTCATTTGATAATACACGGTCACCGCTGAAGTCAAGCCCAGAATCTGGCCCTGGAGCAGAGATAGGTGTGCTAGGTTGACCAGAGCGTGCAGCCTCATGAGCCTGGACCACCTCTTCTGGAGCTGGGGGCACTGCTTGTTGTAGTCGGCGTGTTCGGTTCTGTCGTTCATTCTGCAGCTGCTCGACGCTCAACGGTAACGATTCGAGCCACTCTCGCCTTCGACGAGAATCAGCCGCTTGTTCCGAGGCTGCTGATTTTCGTTGCGGTTTGAAACCAAACCGCGACAGCATCCAAATTGGAAGGAACTTCAGTTCACACATCAAGTCCTCGATGAAAGAGAGATTATTGCGACGATTCTCTTCCTCTGATCTGCGCCCAAGGGTTGGTGCCATCCAATCAATGAGGTCATTCTCGAAAGCCACCTTGATGGATAGTTCATCTGCAACAGCCGGTTTTGGTAACCGTCGGCGAATCAGCCGGTAAAGCCTTATCTCTATAAGTGGGCGAAGATATACATAGAGATAGACAAGGAGTGAAGGAGTTTTCATTAAGCCCAAACAGAACCCGCTTAGGGATTGCAACGTGAAGTCAGGAGGCAATGGTGGGAATAGCATGGTAGTTAGTTCTCCCAAAGGTGCTAATAATCGAATTCCTGGTAAGGTGTATGGATGAACGAGGTGAAGCGACTGTAGAAGTGAATACACATAGGATTGTATGGCCAGGATAAGTAATGTTCCCCGCGTCCTATACGAGTATTAGCTACTGTTTAATGCCACAAAAACCATTTGAGCGCAGCTTACGCAGAATGTAGAATTGTAAATGAAGCCCGCACAAGCTTCGACAGGGCGTCATTACCCGGAAACAGGCCTTGCAAGGAAGAAATAAAGCGCTCCAGCGGATGGTGCCGGCAAATTGAAAGGCACGTCGATAGAGCCCATGCAGGAATCCCAGCGAAGTAGAACCCCAGTACGCCAAATGAAGCACGCTCGTGAGCTATAACACTCATCAAAGGGGTATGCGTGTAACTTCTGAATGTCTGGAGGATGGAGTCATCAATCGACTGTCTGAGCAATGAAAGACTTGCATAACCGCAGGGAAAGCTCACCTGGATCCGACCTGTGAGTGATGAAGTCCACCACGAGCCTAAAAACACCGAAACTTGATCTAGAGTGGCCATGACCAGTCCATAATCATTCTCGGCAGCTATTATATCGATTTTCTGCTGCTCAGTAAGACCACCCGCATTCCCATCCTCACTGACAACAATGCCCATCGTTGAGAGGATGTCATTTTTTGCTCTCCGTAGTTCTCTCCCAAAAGACTTTGATTCAGGATTGATGGGATGTCCTCTCTCATCATAGTGCTGAATATATCCATCCGCATACAGAGGCGAAACCCTCCGTTGGGTTGAATTGCTTTCGTCCACCGTTGGGCCTGCAGGGCGTTCAGGAGCTTCGTATGGAGAACGGCCCTGAGTAATAACAGTCAATGATCTGGAGCATGAAGTCCATGGCGCATGACAAAATAGTCGGATACTATGGTATGATTATATGGAGTACTATAAAACAATGTGACGATACAAATAGACAACACTCTATCTGTGTCATCTTAACAATACATAGCCTCTAACATTCCAGGCCGATATTCAATGGAAACGTTCGGAAGTACATGAATAAGAGCAAACATGGAATTTGAAAGGCATGAGGGTGATGTCGAGCAGAAAGCTGGGAGCCTACCAAAGCCAATCTATTCAAGTACGCCTGTCGCCCCATAGCGTTTGGTAACAAGAGAGTACTTCAGAAGCCACTCAAGGTTATTTTGTGGTCGAAACAAAACGATTAAATCGAGGCTCAACACAAAGGTTGGTTGAATGACGTGAGCGCCTGGCGCGTCTGTGGCGCCTAAAGCACGCATGGGCTCCACTTCTTTTTTTCTTGCGACAAACAAGGCAAACATGTCAAAAAAAGATCCAAAAGTTTCGGAGGGACAAGCGACTTTCTACAGCAATTGGGCGTTTTCAACTCACCTTTTCTGTACGATTTTTCTCAATCATATGATGGCACGATAGATTAGACGGCGACAATCATCGTTGAGATTTGCGCGAAAAAATGTCTAAACCCGTCGTTAAGACGACCTTCGAGGCGTCTCGGACTTTACGTCCCATATACACCGGAGGAAGTACTGCGCTAGATGCCAGTGGTCGTTTGCTGGCAACTTGTGTGGGGGAAGATGCTCTCATTGTGGATCTTGAGACTGGGGATCAGCTTGCTAGTATAGAAGGAGTGAGTATCATTTGTCTTTGTTCCTCATAGACATAGTCACAAGGTTCTGATCTGGAGATTTTAGGATGGAGAGATCATTACTAGCCTGGCCAGTGAGTTGCCCACTTGACCTTATAACGTTCTTTCAATTAAACTTCATCTTGCGCGAATGGAATGTCCCTAACCGTCTTCCAGTCACCCCGTCCGCTTCACATGTGATCATTTGCTCGCGATCAATGTCGATGCGCATTTACTCTCTGTCCCCATTCGAAGATTCTTCACGGACCATCGATGCGAAACTTGTGCGAAGCCTCAAGCCTCATAATGCACCCGTTGTTACAACCGCCATTGACCAGACTAGCACGCTTCTGGCAACCGGCGCTTCGGACGGCTCGATCAAGGTCTGGGATATTCGAGGTGGCTATATTACACATACTTTCCATGGCCATGCTGGTGTCATATCCGCTCTATGCTTTTTCCAGGTACCGTTCCAGGAGACCGAAAGCAAGGGCTCTTCAAAGAAAAAGAAATCCAAAAGAAAATCGGACAATTCTGATGAGGATGGTGAAATGGAAGATGCCGCCCCTGCATCAATTGGAGGGTTCCGACTTGCCTCGGGGAGTGAGGAGGGTAAAGTCCGGGTGTGGGATTTAAACAAGAGGAAGTCCATAGTGTCCCTTGACTCACATGTCTCGGTTGTACGGAGCTTATCATACTCGTCTACAGAGAACGCATTGCTCTCAGCGGGCCGAGACAAAACTGTCATTGTATGGGATGTTGGCACATTCAAAACCCGCAGAATCATTCCTGTCCTCGAGAGCGTGGAAGCAGCGGCATTTGTTGCCGACAGTGGACTCGCTCTGGTAGGAGGTGAGAACGGCAAGTTACGTGTGTGGGATTGCAACCGGGGCGGGGAGGTTACCCAAGAGCAAGAAGCTGCTGCCGAGTTCGAGGCGATCGTGGCAGTCCAATATACTCCAGGAATGCCATTTGCAATGACTGTGCATGCGGATCAAACCTTGAGACTTCATTCACTTGAATCCCTATTCAACTACAAGCCTGGGTCTTTGCTGGCTCCTTTGCCGGTAGTAAGGCGCATATCAGGCAATGACGACGATATCATCGATCTTGCATACGTTGGTCCCGATCGATCCATGCTGGCTCTGGCCACAAACACTGAGAGTATTAGATTGGTTTCGGTCGGGCCCTCCGCAGACAGGCCATCTGATAAAGAGAACGAATACTTTGGTGCAGATATCGCTCACCTAGAAGGTCACGACGACATCATCATATGTATTGATGTGGACTGGTCTGGCCACTGGCTGGCGACGGGTGCTAAGGATAATTCAGCTCGTCTTTGGCGTCTCGACCCCAAAACGTCCTCTTATGTCTGCTTTGCTATTATGACAGGTCACGCTGAGTCTTTGGGTGCCATAAGTTTCCCTCGAGTCCCGCCATCGGCGAACACGCCTGCGCGCAATGATCCTTTGAATCATCCTCCACAATTCTTGCTCACCGGCTCTCAAGATCGCACTATCAAGCGGTGGGATATAGGCAAGCTGACTCCGCTCGTTTCTTCCAACCCGCATACCCCGAAGGCGGTGTTCACCCGAAAGGCTCATGAGAAAGACATCAATGCTCTGGACGTCAATCCGACGTCGACCCTGTTTGCATCGGCATCGCAAGATCGTACTGTTAAGATCTGGTCCGTTGAAGAAGGAACCGTAGTAGGTATCCTCCGCGGACACAAGAGAGGAGTTTGGTCAGCGCGATTCTCTCCTCACGGCACCCCAGCTATTAGTTCCAGCGCACAGAGCGGTACAAACAGAGGTTTTATTGTGACTGGGTCTGGTGATAAAACTGTCAAGCTTTGGAGTTTATCGGACTACAGCTGTCTCCTTACCTTCGAGGGCCACACCAATAGCGTGCTCAAAGTGCTTTGGCTTCCACCTTCAGAATTGTCAACCAAGAAAGATGGCGATGATAACGAAGAAGAAGATGATGAAGAAGGTGAAGCAGCGCCGGCACCAAAAACTCCTATGCAAGCACGCCCTCTCGTGGCCTCTGCAGCTGCGGATGGCCTGGTGAAACTTTGGTCCCCCTACACCGGAGAACTCGAGACTACTCTTGACAACCACACAGACAGAGTCTGGGCACTTGCGAGCCCAACACCCTCTGGATCGCGTGCTGATGTTCTCTCTCCCAGCACACATAATATCTCATCCCCATATGCCATTGCCTCTGGCTCCGCCGACTCCACTGTCACTTTCTGGACTGACACTACCTCCGCGACTTACACCGCTACGGTTAGTGCGAAAGCTGCTCGCATCGAGCAGGACCAAAAATTAGAGAATTACATCAGAGCTGGAGCGTACCGCGAGGCCATCACATTAGCTCTTCAACTCAACCATCCCGGAAGACTACTGTCGTTGTTTACAGCTGCCATAGACGCTGCTGACGATCCGTACTCAACGGACTCTCAAAAGAGCGAACATGCCAACCGACTGACCGGGAACCCTTCGATTGACGAGGTCCTTCAAACCCTCGACTCCGATCATCTTCGTTTGCTTCTTTTCCGGCTGCGCGATTGGAACACGAATAATCGCACTTCCCGCGTTGCACAGCGCATTTTGTTTGCATTATTCAGATCTTATCCTGCCTCAACGTTCATTGAGCTCGCGACAGCAAGTATGGCAAACCGTCACAGCGACAGCCGCACTGTTGCTAGTATGAAAGACATCCTGCAAGCCTTGGCTGCATACACCGAGAGGCATTATCGTCGAATCGAAGAGCTGACAGACGACAGCTACCTTGTCGAATGGGTTTTGGGAGAAATGGACGGTGGCGTAGGCCTTGGTGGATTGGGAGTCTCCGGCGCCCATGATGCTATGGACGATGCTACAGATGACATACCTGAACATGAGAAGGACACTATCATGCTAGGAGTATAAATCTTTGAACCCTGGTAAACGAGTATATGTACAGATAGACCAACCGATTTGTGTGTTTGGAATATTGTGATATGTTGGCGCATTCTCTTGGAGCACTGTTGCATTTGCATCTGATACTTACTTCATTGGAGGAAAAGGTGTATGAAAAGTCTTCTCTTGGGTGACATTTTGTTGCCGATAATTGATGCTTTGAAACTTCAATTTTGAACGTAGGTAGTCTTATATACCCTCCTCTTAGGCCTTCAAGTTTCT
Organism: Aspergillus coremiiformis; assembly: GCA_009193565.1. Classification (NCBI taxonomy): domain Eukaryota; kingdom Fungi; phylum Ascomycota; class Eurotiomycetes; order Eurotiales; family Aspergillaceae; genus Aspergillus; species Aspergillus coremiiformis. The sequence goes on along the minus strand of ML739169.1, from coordinate 26,734 downwards.
ATAGTGTCCTTCTCTACCTTACACCTCTTACTGCGAACAGTCATCTAACTTGAAGATATGATATTGTATTAGTCTATGCTGCAATGCAAATCAGGGTGGTATCAAGCGAGGTATCTAGATCACAACGGACACTTGTCTCTCAAAAGATGTTAAAAATGAGCGCCTCGGCAGATTCACAGGCCAGCAAATTATCTGTCATCATGCCTTCGCCTCCGGTGAGTATCACGATCACTGTCTCGACCATGTCTGCTTGATGTATTGGACGAGTGTCTGCTGGAACTATAGCGATCATCATCCCGGTATCGGCGGCTCCTTTCTCGATCTTTCTCCCGCTCGCGGCTGCGATCGCGACGACGTTCGCGGTCGCGATCTCTATCCCGATAGTATCGGTCATCCCTACTATTTTCACCACCATCATCATATCTTCGTCGTCTTGAATGACTTCTGTCTCTCCTCGAGGACCCCGTCCTGCGCCTCTCAGAGCGATCATCATTGTCTCGGCCATAGTCACGGCGCCGGTAATCTCCATCTCGATCTTTGTCACGTCCACTTTTCTCAAGATTGCGATCTCTTCGTTCTTTCCATTCATCCTCATCTCCCTTTGACTTCGCCTCTTTCCGCATCACCGAAAGCTCCTCTTCCGTTATGAACTCGCCGGTCTTCTTATTTCGCATCATAACCGGCATATAAACTCCCTCCGTATTGGACTCGCCGTCTTTACCATTTTTCCTAGCTCCTTTGCGCATAGCAGCTTTCCCCCATGCACCAAGCTCCGCCTCCGCACCCTTACCCCCAGAAGCATCCTTTGCTCCAATACCGAGAAACCCTGGCCGACGCTCCGGAATCCGCGGCTTAGCAACAGCAGCAGAGGAGCCATATTTCCCTTTCCCCACAGCCAGGCCCTCCTTCCAGCCCATCCCACGAAGTAAAGCCGCGCCAAACTCCTCCACAGGAATCGCATTATACTGATCCAGAGTCGCCGACTCAGGCCGAGACGCAATATCCGCCCGAAACGAAGTAGTCTCATCGTAGCGCGCACCATTTCCATCAAGCCCGCCATCCAGCGATCTAGCCTCAATAACAAGATCCGACCGACCCTCCGGTTCACCTTTACTCTCACGAATAAGCGCCCGAAGCGCAACCTCATCCTGGGTAAGCGGCGTTTGCTGCGCCTCAGGCTCCGTATCCTCCACCGGGGTATCGCCCGTCTCGCCCTCAGCGTGTTGCTCTGTACTCCGCTGCTGCGCAAAGCTAAGCCCATAGGCCATGCCCGGACGATCCGTCTCAACATCCTCGCCGGCAGTTTGACCTCTCCGAGCAGCTTCCTGCAACGCCTGGACTTCCTTCGGGAGCAGGTTCTTCCCTTTCGGTCGGCGGAGGTTGATGCCGGGCCGATCGCGCCAGTTGTTGTTGCTCGCAACGGGTATAACTAGCTCTTGATTTTCATTCTTTTTGTCGGCAGATACGGCGGTTCCTGTTTCTGGGTCGAATTCGGTGACGGCTTCGTGAAGGGGCGCTGGCTCTTCTTCGTCGGATTCATCGTCGTCGTGGAGATGATGAGGTCGGCGCGCAAGTGTTCGATTGGGTGTATCGGTCGCTCGAGTAGATCCTTGTAGGTTGAATGCGGTTTTCTTTGATTGTCCATTTGAAGATGAGGATCCTCCGCCTAGCGATAGAGAAAAGGGCTTTGTTGACGAGCCTTGAGACGGGTCCCGCGGCGGTTGTGAAGTAGACATCGTTTTGGTCCTTCGTTTTGGTCGCAGCAGTGAAACCAAATGATACTTCAATGCATTAAGTCCCTTGACCGTCTGAGAAAGTGACGGTAGCGGTGGCGACACTGGCGAGAACCACGCGTTAAGCGCGCGCTTACATCGAGTTTCCCGTTTCGGTAATCCACCCAGCAGCCCTTCTTGCTCAATATATTATGGGTTTTATTATATGGAGAGTTAATCGTACAATCATGGTCATTTGATATCTTTTCTAGACGTTGTATTGCACCCATTTCAACCAGCTGTTTAAGTACATATTTGTACTTTTGTATCCGTCCTATCAATACATGTAGTACACAAGGGAAAACAGAGTACGAGACTGGATAGTGGCTTGGATGTACTCCCAGCCAATGGTAAGCTGTATGCCAATACATGGTACCAAAAATTCGGATGCTGAAATGTAAAGGCAGGGGGAAGTTGTGGGTATGTCACGCAGGGGGAGGTAGTGAAGGGTAGTCAAGAGGCAAGAGGGATACATGGAGGTGAGGGTAAAGGGGGTATGGAAGCTAGCATAACATTGCATGCGGCTGTGAGGAAGGCTTAAGGATAAGGACATGGGGCGTGGAGGGTAGTGGGAATCAATAAAGGGTTAGGAGGAAGAAATATTTACAAAGGAAGGTTAAAGGGACATGTGCGTGAAAGAAGAGCAGTCAACGAGTACGTCTCAGTCGAGGAAGCTTAGCTGCTAGCGATCTGAGCCTGTGGAGGGTTTGGACTTTTGCTTGAACTCGGCATGGGACCAGCCTGGGCACTGCCACTACGTTGAGTCTGCGGCGTTGCGCTCCGGCTCGGTTGAGGGACAGCACCATTCATGGCTGGGGAGTTTCTAACGCCCACTCGATTCTGTTGAGCAGTTTGTGGAACTCGCATCATAGGCGAATACCCCTGTGTTTGAGACATCTGCATCCCAGGGCCACCGTTCATGGCAGTCTGAGGTGATTGAAAGTTTCCATCGTGCGATACCTGATAATTAGCCTGGACAGCACCAATAGTCCCAGCGGCTGCATTCATAGCAACCTGGGACATTCGCTGCTGCTGATATTGATGCAGTCGTTCGGTGGCCAACTTGTTCACTTGCTCGGAGGGCATACCGGGATGCGTTCTTTGAATTTGATTCTGCAAGCTGCTAATGGTCGGTACAACTCCACTCGACAAAAGATTTGGCTGCCCCATTCGCGGGGAAGGGGTAGAGACTCCTTGGGGAGTGGCGTTGTGAAAAGATGGGCTCTGCACGCCACCCCCGGCTTGAAGAGCCGTTATCATGGCAGGGTTGTTCGGTGCACCGTTGACGTTGGACACATTCATATTCGGGGAATGAGATCCCTGGCCCACAAACTGCGGTTGATTGTGAAACTGCTGCTGTGTTTGCTGAGGTTGGGGCTGTTGATGTTGCTGGTGCTGTTGTTGTCTAGACTGTAAGAGCCGTTGTTGCTCTTGGAGGCGGTTCGCTTCCCGGATGACCCGAGTGTTGTCTGGAGTGGTTTGGATTGACATTCCAGGCCGGGCGGAAGTAGTCTGCTGTATCCCAGACTGTGGCACCATTTTCATGGCCATGGGATTTGGAGGGATATGGCCATTGGCGGTTCCACTTCCAGGCACTGCCTGCATGTGGGTGCGTCCTTGGTTGGCACCGACGCCAGACGGTAATCCATTTGACATTCCATTCGGTATCCCATTGGGCATTCCGTTTGGAGTGGGAGTACTACCCGGCATGGAGGGAGTTCCAGGGTTTTGAGGCAAAGCATTTGAAGTTCGAACAGGAGCATTCATCATTGGCTGCTGGTTAGGCATTTGCCCAGCACGCTGAGCTGCCAGGTTTGCCTTGAAACGCCGCGTTAGCAATGATCCAAATGATATGCATTGGACTGAGCTATACCCTCTGTGTTGCTATCATCTGCTGCCGGTATTGTTCTTGTCTCTCCTGCAGCTTTAGCTCCCGCTCGTACTTGAGTCGACTAAACTCGGCAGGAGTCGAGATAGAGGGCTTTGGCTGGTTTGCTTCATTGACTTTCCTCAATGATGCTAGTTGAGAAGCTGAGAAAGAGTTAGTATTGCACATATCAGGTTGTCAACCTTGTAATTTCTCACCGTGTTGTTGCTTTTGAAGCATCGTCTCCCGCTTCTTGGCCAACTTCCGCATGGCATCGAGCAATGCAAGATGCTTAGAGGATCGTCTACGGTCAACACGGACAGGCTGTGTGGTTCGCCTACGAACCGGGGGTAATGACTGTGGGTTGTTATTGCCTTGTTGTTGTTGTTGCTGCTGCTGCTGCTGTTGCTGCTGCTGGGCAGCTTGCTGTTGAGCTAGAACAGTACGCTGTGCAGTCTCCAGCCTTTGATGGTAAGCCCTGAAGTACTGCGTTTTTGACATATCGGCAGGCAATCCCTCGAGACCAATCCAGCGTTCAAAGCATTCCCAAGGAGTTCGCCTCTCCGCCCCAGACGTAAACTGCGATGACGGAGTCAGACAGCTGGAAATCAAGGACCAGTTGTAAGAGTACTCTTTAACTAGGCGACGCAGTTCGTCGTCCTCTGCGTACGTCCACTGAGAAGACTGGCGTGACTCAAAGAAGCCAACAGATGGCATGGGATATTCAGTTGGAGGCCTAAAGGTATGCCCTGGGTGAATCCGATCGCGTATGTGTTTGTTCTCGGGTCGGAAGAGGGCAACATTTGTCTGCTCTGGCGGTAGGTCCAACATTCTATGCTCCGGATCAGATTGATACTGCGAATAATCATAACGACTACGTTTTCGCGGAGGCTCATCATCATAAAATGCTATCTTGCCAGAAGCGTACTTCGAGACTGGTAGGATCTCGGTCTTCCAAACAGCATCCGGAGGCTCTTTGAAAGTCGGGAGATTGGATTCAGGGGCAATTTCAACTGGAGAATACACCGGGAGTTCATCCAAAAGCTTCTGCGCTGCCGAGGTCATATCTAGCGAGAATGTGAATTCATCAGAACTAAGGGAGAATATCGCTGCTGGTGCAATCGTATCATGTAGATCATGGCGTGGCTCATCATTATAGCTCTCGCTAACCGAGTCTTCTTCTGTGGAAGGAACTAGATCTGGAGTTGGGTGAGATACCCCAAGCATCTCATCCCCCGCCTCCTCTGGGGGCGACATCATATTGATGTCAGGTTCGACCCTCTTCTCTAATTTGAGTTGTGGAGTCCTTGTGCGCACACGGAGCAATGACCTATGCTCTGGCTGGCTGTTAACATACTCGGCGCACCAATCCGCTAAACCTTTTGCTGCTGCAATCTTCCATTTCCTTTCTTCACGAAAATCAGTACGCATCCACTTCATATGATCCAGAAGAAGATCCCAGTGCGTTCCTTGACGAGGAGGTTCGACTGAGCGCTTCATTTGGCGCAATGGCCATCTGTTTGCGTTTTGAAGTTGATAGATACGGCGAAGAGTACGACAGTCCATCTGCTCTTGATATTCAAGATGATGATTGGCGGTAGTCAGGGTTTTATGAGCAGCAGCAAGAAGAGTGCTGAGGCTTGTACCGCGAGGTGGGCTATAGGCTTTGCTCTGAAATAAGGTAAAGAGATAATCTTGCTCCTCGTTCAACTTCACTAGGTCACCAGTGTGCTGGCGGACAAGATCCATCGAGTCGGCTTTGTCCTGCAGTTGTTGCTGCTGTTTTGGGAAAACAACTGTAGAGAGCTTGCTTCTTTCTCTTTCCCGTGCTTTCCTATCCTTGAAGCCTAATCCTGCTGCAGAGTCATTGGCAGCCTTGGATATGGCTCGTGCCGCCTCCGCAGGTCTCTCGGTAGCGAGAGCCTTGTCGACTTGAGACATAGTCGGCTTTGGCACTTCCCCGAGAATTTCAGAAACGGATTTGTGCCGAATGGCACCAGAAGAGACCCTGGTTGTCATTCTTTCTGGCTGTGCTGGCCCAGAAATAGTTGGCGTTCCTCTCTTTGATGTTGTAATTGCTGTAGCTATTGCCTTGGTTCCTACATCATCTGGGGGTAGAAACTGTTCAGGTTGATGTAGTTTTGGCGACTCGATTTCCTCTGCGGTTTCAACTACCCCATCAGGCTTTTTTGGCACTGGCGGTAAGCGCGTACCTGCCGATTCTTGTGTCTCTTTCAGCAAATTCCCGGGCCTTGGTGAGGTAGGACCAATGTTCTCCTGAACCACTTCATTTTTAAAAGGTCTATCAGCACTAGTATCTCCAACAGCCTTACTCGTTACCAGCGAACTTTGTCGGAGAGATTGCGCCTCCTCTAGCCGAAGTTGTTCATCTGGTGTGGACGGTACCAGGATTGGGGGTGCTTGGGTAGAATCCTCAGGCTTGGGGCTTGGTGCAATCTTATCGGTGGACCCGGTTCCCTCCTCGGTTGGATTTGTCTCCGGTGATACAGAAACCGGAACAGGAGTATTGTTGGAATACAGACCGGCGGAAGAAACAGGAGAAAGCGGTTGTTCATTGCCATTAGTCACTCGGCCAACCATGAGGGGTGGCCGCTCATCATGCTTCTTCTGAGTAGATGGCACCTCAGCAGCCCCAGAAGGAATCCCGGCCACTGGTGTCGCGTTTGCCTGGCTGGGCGAGACGCTCACTTCTGTGGAATCATGACCTTGACTGCTCTTGGGCGTTCCTGGCACAGCAGAGGTTATCTTCTGCTCGGGACCGGGGGATCCGGCTGAGGGTACAACGACCGGTGTGGGTGCATCGAGACCTTGCGACCCTTCAGGAGTAATGCCAGACGCGGGCTGACTAGGGACTTGGGTCTCTTTCTGTTGCTGTGTCACGGTGGCCGGTTTTTTTTGGTCCGGTAGCTGCCGGGCAGGCGGCGTCTGTTTCTTGACATCGGGGGCAGTCTGAGGAGCAATCGCTTCTACAGCCGCTGGGGGACTGATAGGAACGGCGATGGAAGCTTTTGATGGTTCGGCTCGTGACTGCGCAGCCTCCTGATACTTGCGCGATAGGATATCTGCATAGTTAGGTAGTGATGGAAGAGTAGCTTCGTTAAAATAGCGGCCTCTTCAGAAGCCGATCAGCAATTGGCATCAATTAAATGAAGTATATAAAAATGACATGTGATTGAAACAAATTAAAATAACAGCAAATCGGACGAGGGGAATACATTGATGCAATATGAGAAGAGAATTCGAGGGCAAGCGAAATTATAAAATATGTGAAAAGAAAGGGAAAAAGGCTGAAGGACTTACTTCGAAAGATCGTTGGCGTCGAGGAACGCCTGTTCTTTCTGATGGTATAGCGAGTCCGCCGCAGGGTTCTCGGTCGCGCCCGCGAAGCCTACGGTCGCAAAGTAGAGCTCGCTCAATTTGCGCTTCCGCGACAACAAGCAACGTCTGAAAATTAAAAGTAAGCGATAATACGATATCGCACGGCCCGGTAGTATCGAATGGGACACTGGGAGATATTAATTACTTACGCGATCTCATCGTTCTTAGACCGAAGGAGCTCTTCGCGGAGCATCGAGTCTATTTCGGGAACACAGCATCCGATTAACGCGCTAAAATTAAAGGAAGCGGGTTGAGCGAAGTCATCCAGATGGAAAAAATCGCTCAGAAATGATGAAAAAGATGGGGATGTGTTGTTATGGGATGCAAAATATCAAGACACGCGAAGATTAGACCTGAAGGGATTTTTGGGGATGTTAGTGGTGATGAGACTTTTGCACGGGTAGTATGGAGGGAGTTTTTGGTTGGTTGGCTTGGTTGGGGGGCAGCAAGAAAGGGAGTGTAATAGGAGTGTGAGGGAGTGCCCAGTGTGAGTTCCGGGAACAGAATTGATCACTGGTAAGTATGGTATTGTTATTGAGCCTGTATGTCTATGTATGTTACCCAGCAAAGAGTCCAAGCACAATACGGAGTACGGAGTACACCTTTGACAGCCTGAGGCATACATAATCTCCCTTACCTCATGTGCAATCCAGGTGGTATTACCGAGTAACCAACAGGGGGAAAATTCATTCCGCAAAAGAAGAAAAAAAAGAACAAGGGAAAAACAAAAAAAAATAGAAAGGGAGAAAAACAAGGATTATTCCATAGTAGACTACGAAGTACTTTTATCTTTCGCATTTATCCCCTTTGGGCATCGGGGCCATCTCCATCATTGCCGCATCTAGTATCTCGGCACCTGAGGCACTACTTATCGTCCTTGGTTGTCCCCTCCCACCGCCTACTCTATCCGATAATGTCTGGCAGAAAAAAAGTTGCCCGCTCTTTTTTTGGTACTGCTTTCATACTATCTACTACATCTTGAAAAAAAAAACTTCCTTCTCCAAGGTAAAACATCTACCAACGCTCTTTGTATAAATTTTCCCATCATGGCCAAGCGTAAGAGAGAAGAAGCGACCAAAGACTCTCAACTCCCGAGCCAACAACCATCGAAAGTGGTCAAGTCAGGAACCAACCAGGAGACTCGCTCACTCTCCGTTGACACACCAGCCGTTACTTTGCAAATCATCACTGGATCATATGAACGGGTGCTGCATGGCTTCACTGCTACCGTCCCTCCCTCTTGTTTCTCATCTGGTGATAAGAAAAACTCTGCCGCTCACTCCGCAGTACAATTTGTTGATACCTTCTTGTTTGAGGCCCATTCGTCTGCCATCCGCTGCCTCGCCTTGTCCCCACGACCAGCGGTAGATTCGACCGAGGAATCGAAAAAGATCATTCTAGCGAGTGGTGCGACTGATGAATCTATCAAACTTTACTCATTGTCTGCCGCTCCTCTCGAAGTAAACGAGCAGTATCCCTCGATCCCGACTCTCGCGGGTAACAAGATCCTCGAGAATCCTAAGAATCGAGAGCTAGGCACATTGCTGCACCACTCCGCTAGTGTATCTTCTTTACATTTCCCTTCACGCTCGAAGCTTCTGGCTGCTTCGGAGGACAATACTATCTCTGTCACCAGGACTCGCGACTTTGCGGTTGTGTCTACCATTAAAGCTCCGCGTCCGAAAGTTCAGGGCAGACCCAGCGGCGATACAGCCCCTCCCGGAGGATCGCCATCTGGTGTCAATGACTTCGCTGTGCATCCCAGTATGAAACTGATGCTTAGCGTGGGAAAGGGTGAGAAGTGCATGAGACTTTGGAACCTGGTGACGGGTAAGAAGGCTGGAGTGCTGAACTTTAGTAGAGAAATTCTACAAGCGGTTAAAGAAGGCAAGTGGAGCACTGGTGAGGGGAGAAAGATCGTTTGGGACTCTGAAGGGGAAGAATTCGCGGTTGCATTTGAATGGGGGGCTGTTGTCTTTGGTATTGTAAGTGCTCCTTCCCCTTCAACTTACGAGGCATTGATCTGACTACGTCCACAGGACTCGACACCAATCTGCAGGATATTTCCAAGTCCTCGGAGTAAAATTCATCAAATGAGATACATCACCCGTGATCCTTCCACGGAGGATGGTGACAAACTACTCTCTATCTCAACAGAAGATGGCAGAGTTATTTTCTACTCCACCACAAAGGTGCAAAAGCCACGTGATGATGATGATTCGCCTATTCCTTACGCCGAAACTGTTGCTGAACTTGGTGGCAAGGCATGTGGCTTCCCGGGAAGAGTAAAGGATTTCGAGATCTTGAGTCTCAAAGATGAGACAACGGTTCCCCAGGAGGATTTCCTGGTGGTCACAGGAAATAGTGACGGTGTTGTACGCGTATGGCATTTACCCGGAAAGGACCTCGCTGGAAAGAGAAAGACTGGAAAATCCAGTAAAACCAAAGATGAGAAAGCATCCAAAACCCCTCAGGTGGGAAAGCTTTTGAATACCTATGAGACCGGTAATCGGATCACTTGTCTTAAGGCGTTTGTGATGTTGCCTTCGGAGGACCTCTCGAGCCTTCTAGATTCCGAAGAAGAGTTTGAAGACTTCGACAGTGAGGAAGAAGAAGAGGAGTCAGACAGTGAGGAAAGTGACGCTTAATTATTTGGATGTCAGTTGATGATTCCAGTTTGTCCCTGTATACCCTATCATGTATTAGATGAAAGACATGTACAAAACTGGAAAACGTTCGCATTGAATATTACTTGTTCTTTCAAGGAGTTTAGATATAATTTGTGATATATGGAGATATGAGAAAGCAGTGCAAGGGACAAATGATTTGAATATACGGAGTAGCAGTCAATTATGGAAGTGTGCTGCTCATTCCTTCATTTCCATCATAGAACGGAGTCAACTGGTGAGTGACTCCAAGAGCGAGAATTAGCCCAAGTGCTTTCACCGCCCTACAACGCACTCACTCCACTGCACAAAAGAACAAACCCCACTGACTGGTCGACCCAAACTGCTATCTGGATATCGCCTCTGTTCCCGCAAGCTGCAATTTTCATCCATCATCACGCTGTTGACCCTCACCGGTTTTCTAACCCCACCCACAATACCTCTCCTTACTCCGGACTGTTACTGTACTTGGGCCTAACATAGCAATCATGGCTGCCAACGGCGATTTTTCCGACGATGAATCCCAGCCGGGATCCCCCATGCTCAATGCGAACGGTCACGATGACATTGAAGACCAAGAGCCCCTCGAGCAGGAGAAGCCTCTCAAGTCTGCGATGAAGGATGTACCCCCTCTTGCTCAGCCCAAGCGGCCAGAGTTACCCGAACAGCCAGACCCCTCTACCCTTGACCTGTCGAAACTGACCCCTCTGTCGCCCGAGATCATTGCGCGCCAGGCTACTATTAACATTGGTACCATCGGACACGTCGCTCACGGAAAGTCAACGGTGGTCAAAGCTATCTCGGAGGTTCAGACTGTCCGTTTCAAGAACGAGTTGGAGCGGAACATTACAATCAAGCTGGGTTATGCCAACGCCAAGATCTACAAGTGCGACAACCCGGAGTGCCCTCGCCCAACATGCTTCAAGAGTTTCAAGAGTGAAAAGGAAATCGACCCGCCATGTGAGAGAGACGGATGCATAGGTCGCTATAGGCTGTTAAGACATGTCTCGTAGGTGGTCCCTTCAACTGTATTGCTACTGGATGCCGTTTGCTAATCTTTGTGCGCCCCTCCCCCCTCAGCTTCGTTGACTGCCCCGGTCACGATATTCTGATGAGTACTATGTTGTCCGGTGCCGCCGTCATGGACGCAGCTCTTCTTTTGATTGCTGGAAACGAAACTTGCCCCCAGCCCCAGACTTCGGAACATTTGGCTGCTATTGAGATTATGAAGCTCAGCCATATTATCATCTTGCAAAATAAGGTTGACTTGATGAGGGAAGACGGAGCTCTTCAGCATTACCAGTCGATCTTGAAATTCATCCGTGGTACTGTTGCGGATGGGTCCCCCATTATCCCCATCTCCGCCCAGCTGAAATACAACATCGATGCTGTCAACGAATACCTCGTTTCCCACATCCCTGTGCCTGTTCGTGACTTCACTGCTTCTCCACACATGATTGTCATCCGTTCATTCGATGTGAACAAGCCTGGTGCCGAGATCGATGAGCTCAAGGGTGGTGTTGCTGGTGGTTCCATTCTCACTGGTGTGCTTAAGCTGAACGACGAGGTTGAAATCCGTCCCGGTCTTGTGACCAAGGACGAGAATGGCAAGATTCAGTGCCGTCCCATCTTCTCGCGGGTTGTTTCCCTCTTCGCTGAGCACAACGACCTGAAGTTTGCTGTTCCTGGTGGTCTGATTGGTGTTGGAACTCGTGTCGACCCTACCCTGTGCCGTGCCGATCGTCTTGTTGGTTTCGTCCTGGGTCATCGCGGACGTCTGCCTGCCATCTACACTGAACTGGAGGTCAACTACTTCTTGCTGCGCCGGTTGTTGGGTGTCAAGACCGCCGACGGCAAGCAGGCCAAGGTTGCTAAGTTGAGCAAGAACGAAGTTCTGATGGTCAACATCGGTTCTACGGCCACCGGTGCTAAGGTCATGGGCGTGAAGGCTGATGCAGCCAAGCTGAGCCTCACCAGCCCTGCTTGTACCGAAATCGGCGAGAAGATTGCCATCAGTCGCAGAATCGACAAGCACTGGCGTCTCATCGGGTGGGCAAACATCGTTGCGTAAGTTGTCCTTTTTTTTTGATATATTGGGAATAATCAGTAACTAATTATATGATAGTGGTAACACCCTTGAACCCATTCTGAACTAAACGAGCTATGTGTGTTTATGTAGCTTGACCTGGTTGGGCTAAGGGGAAGAGGAATCAAGGAGATCTATATTGTAATTTCCCCGGTTTCTCTGGCAGCAGGCCCTGAAAGGTTCAAGCTTTGTGGGGAAACATCTACAGTAATGAAAGAGGGCATCTGATTTACCCATGAATAGAGAACGCCGGAGGTCCGATCACCATCCATGCTTCCTGGTCAAAGTGTCAAGGGAAAAACAACACACTTGGGATTCCCCGCCTTGGTATCCTTTTTTGAAGCACCTTAAGAAACAAGGACCCAATATATCCAGCAGGTGATAGATGGATTGGAAGGGTGAGTGGTTACGGATGGAGTAGGAGGCTACTTCTTTTGAGGTGTGTTATGACGCTGTTCAGTGGAAAAAATTTTTCTATGTCTATTTTTATTATTCTTTTTTTATTCTTTCGACTTGCATGATCCTATGTAGGGGCCTCTGGGGTGGTGATGAATGCAATGAAAAAAAAAAAAAAAGTTCACGCATTGGATAGACATGATTGATGACTATGTGGATGCAGTCAAATGTACTGATGTTGCTATCTAGTGGTAATTCTGACTATTATTTATTGTAGGTGGTACTGATCCAAGTCTGTGGATATATTATATATGTATATATGTATATATGTATATATGTATATATGTATATATGTATATATAGAATGTTTCCAAAGAGTGCACTTATTGATTCTATTCACAGACTTGCCTCCATCAATAGGTAAGTTAATACATACATACTCCGTACGGAGTACATTCATACAGATTACCATACACTGTTCTTGGTTCCCCTGTATTACCAACCGTGTCATGAACTAGTAATGGTGACTAAGGCACTCTCCGAATTCCTCTTTAACACTCCATAAGTTGCCCTGCCGCATTGGAATGGAATCAACCTGAGCACTTCCTTACCCTTGGGGCAAAGCTGGTGTTGGGCTCAACATGTATTTACTCGAGGTAAGCTCCTTATATCAAAGATGATATGCTTCCGGAGAAATCCAACTTCGCAGTGGATATCTTCCCCATTGTTCCTAAAATGAAGAACTGTAGCTGATCTGGCTTACCGTGGCGGTTATAGCAACTGGCGCGTCTTCTCGACCGTCCGTTCTTCCCATGGAAAAATGTTCTCGTGGGATTTTCTTTAGGCCAATTTGTCCTAGAGGGTCTCCTGTCTCTTCGCCAATATAAGGTCTTGCAACGCACGAAGCCTCCACAGGTCTTGGAAAATGAGGTGTCCCAGAAGGTCTTTGATCAAAGCCAGGTAGGCATGCCCGTCAGTCATCCAGGTTGAGCGTTAGACCTAACCACATCTCCAGTCCTACGGTCGCGCGAAAGCGAAGTTTGGCTTCATCGCTGGTCTGTACGGTCAAATCCAGAATCTTGCATTTATCTACGGCGATATCCTCCCCAAGCTCTGGGGAGCTAGCGGTCTCCTGTTGGCACACTATTTCCCTTCCCGGTTCCAGGGCGAAATCACCCAGACTCTCGTGTTCCTGTTTGGATTCAACCTGATTAGTACCATCCTGTCGCTGCCAATCTCCTACTACAACACCTTTGTCCTGGAAGAGAAGTTCGGCTTCAACAAGCAGACGGTCAAACTCTGGGTGACGGATATGCTGAAAGGTCAAATGCTTGGTGTTGTGCTCGGAGCTCCTATCATCAGCGCGGTGCTTAAGATTGTCCAGAAGACCGGTAACTCGTTCTTCTACTATCTGTGGCTTTTTGGTGTCTTTGTTCAGGTCTTTGCGATTACCATTTACCCGATCGTGATCTTGCCGTTGTTCAACAAGCTATCGCCTTTGGAACCCGGTGATCTGAAGACCGGCGTCGAGAATCTCGCCAAGAAGCTGAACTTTCCTCTCCAGGAACTCCACGTCATCGACGGTAGCAAGCGCAGTGCTCACAGTAACGCCTATTTCTATGGACTACCTTGGAAGAAACATATTGTTATCTATGACACTTTGATTGAGAAGAGTGAGGCCGAGGAGGTGGTTGCTGTCTTGAGCCATGAACTCGGCCACTGGAGTCTCAGCCATACCACCAAATTGTTCGGTATCGCTCAGGTATGTCAGCTTTCTTGGTGATAGTGTGATAGGGAAATGTCCAACTGACTTCTTTAGTCCCACATGTTCTACATCTTTGCTCTCTTCTCAGTCTTCGTGAACAACAAATCATTGTACCACTCTTTCGGTTTCATCAATGAACAGCCCATTATGATTGGATTCCTCCTATTCTCGGATGCTCTGGCGCCAATGGATGCTGTTGTTAAGCTTCTGATGAACATCCTCAGTCGCAAGTTTGAATTCCAGGCTGGTATGTCTCTCCGATTTGGGGTGAGGTACCCGTGTCATGATCAAATGCTAACCACCACCCAGATGCGTTCGCTGTGGAGCTTGGATATTCGGAGAAGCTCGCCTCGTCCCTTCTCAAGCTGCAGATTCAGAACCTGAGCACCATGGATGCCGACTGGATGTATGCCAGTTACCACTACTCTCACCCCATCCTTTCCGAGCGACTGAAAGCGCTCGGCTGGAAGGGTGGAAAGGTCACCGATTATAAGGCGGAGGACAGCGAAAAGCCAGTTAAAGCCGCTGACCGCGAGCTGTGAGTTACTGCAGTGTTGTCTTCTCTGTTCATTTTTCTTTTTCTTTTCCTTGGGAGGTGGGATAGGTGTCCAGATATTGGAAGAATTTCGGTTATATGGTTCTGTGGGACGGGTTGAGCGTTTGTGGAAGTTGTGGGAATCTCTATCATTGCAACAGAAAAGTAATTCGGACAGGAAAAGGAAAACTCCTGCAATGCGCCAAATACAAGATGCATGGCTTTTAATACCCCAATCGAAAAGAAACAATCCCATAGCAGAATAAAACGAAGATAGCCTTCCAATCATAGACCGTTAAAAGTCCCCTGTTCTCGCCTCTTTTTTCCTTCTCAGTCCCATTTATTCTTCGGCTTGGGCCTCAGCCTTAGCCTTAGCTCTCTTCTCTGCCAATCTCCTCTCCTTCTTCTTCCGCTTCCTTTCCTCCTTATCAAGGCCACCAGCAGTCTGCTCTGCGCCCTCCACCTCCATCTGGTCCTGCGCATCATCCTCATCTTGTACCGCGTCGGTATTCACGGCCTCTTCGAACTTCTTCGCATCCTCCCAATCACCAGTAGCCCCCACTTGCTGCTGTTGCTGCGCATCCCCCTCCTCAAGCTTTGCGAGCGCCAAATCGCGCCCCAGGACCTCACCCGCCAATCCAGCCTTCACACGCTTCAGGTTGTGTATCGTGAGATTGGGCGCCGCGGCGGTGGTGCGCGAAACGGGGCCATGCTCGCTGACTCCCGCGTTGGGTTGGTATGCGGGGTCTGTCGCAGCGAGATCGATGTAGGCAGCCAAGAAGTCATGCGCAGCGGACTGCGAGATCGATTTCGAGCTGAGAATGACTGTTGGTGGGAGGGGGGAGGGCCCGGTAGCCATTGTGACGGTTTAAGGAATTCAGTCTTTCGATCTTATGGTACTTTGCGAAAGGGATGTGTCTATTCTTAAGCCGATAACACAAGGCGAAAGAACAGTAGAGGTGGGGGGGAAGTATTGTCTTGTCCGTATAAAGGGAATGGGAATAGAAACCCGAACTGGTACCATGATTGAAAAAGTTCTAGGATTTAATTTCTGTAATTCCGTGGTCCGTGCACGTGCCACTTCTCCGCCGGAACGTTCAATCATCAATTTTCGCTCCGCGCAAGTCCACCCCGTCGCTCTCCCCATCCACTTTCCCACGTCCTGACCCAGAGATTCCGTATCGCTGCTCACAGTACATACCATCCGCGACCTCACAATGCTCTGCTTCCGGTGTAGGGCCATGCCCACCACGCTGAGGACGTTCTCGTCCCCGATGTCCATGTCGAGGTAGATAGCCACCATCCCATCAGATAGAGCTCGCTCCCATACCGTCAAGAAACAAGTTGAAGAACAACGTACTAACAATCCCAACCCAGATACCTCACTCCCAACCCCACAACCACAACACCATTCCGATCCCTCTCACCGCTCCGCTCCATGACCAACTTCACTGCCGTCCGTCCTCAGCTCCAATCCACCACATACACCCCCTCTGCGGCCTCGTTCGCTCCTCAGCAGACCCGCTCTTTCTCCGCCAGTGCCTCCCTGGCTGGTAAACGTGCGACTTATAACCCCTCGCGCCGTGTGCAGAAACGGCGTCATGGATTCTTGGCTCGGGTGCGGACACGTGGCGGGCGGAAGATTCTCCAGCGGAGGAGGGCGATGGGTCGGAAGTCGTTGAGTTGGTAGATTGGTTTTGCGTTGATTGGGGGATCTATGAGATAGGGTCTGTGTTGATCCGGGGGTGGTTACCGTCGTGGAGATACGGGGTTTGTACGATGGGAATTATTTGGATTGTTAAGATGTTTGGTTGTCTTTCCTTCTTTTTTTTTTTTTGGTTGACGGGCTGAATTCGCAGGACTGGTGGTCCTCATGTACCATATACAATGCATTGTGTTGGGTTCTCTTTTGCATTTGGGGGCTTCTGAATTCTACTGGTCTGTGCAGTTTCATGGTTTAATGATTATGATAGGAACTTGGTTATAGAGCACCCTCGGAAACAAGAAACCAGACAAATGTAATTAGATTTAGTCTCCTACTCTATGGCTCTTCTATTGCTGCTCCAGTTGCCTGTCTTCCTCTACTATTCGGTTTTACCATGCCATGTCTTTCAGATACATGGATGCCATTCCAGTCGTCGTAAAAAACATCCCTACCCGGGTCGTTATTAAAAAAAAATGCATCACTCGTCGCCTGAGTCTTCGTCATCTTCCGATCCCGTTTCATATTCGTCATCATCGTCTTCGTCGTCGGACTCCTCGTCCTCGTCATCACCGACCTTCAGGCCGTAGTCGTCTTCAAATTCCTTGAGCGGTTGCACCTCGGGCGTGAAACCGGATGATTGGAGACCCTCTTTGATAGTCTAAACAGCTGGTAAGCTTCGAACGCCTTGATACAGTTAGGGAATTTGTATGGATCTTACCTCCTCAAGCACAGTAGCACAGGTGACAACAATGTTCGCTGTCTTGGGATTGAACAGGGGAAGAATAGTATCCCGGAGGGCACCCTTGATGTCCTCGACACTAATGTTCCGAACCTGCCTAAGCATCTTCTCCTTGTAGTCGCTGGGCAAGTTGCGCACCACCTGGCGAGTGAAACTGCCCTGGGCTGCACCAGCAACGGTCGCCTGCTCGTTGGCATAACTAACCACGATACTGCTGATCGATCCCTCGAGCATCAAAGGATCGAATGGAATAGCGCCGGACAAATGATCCTTAACGATCTGCTTGCTCGACTCAAAGGCTTTGTGCGCATTGGGAGACCGGTACACGTCGAAATTAACAAAGCCAGTGTCAATATTGTAGGCGAAGTTGGTGCCGTACGCCAGACCGGTGCCACGAACCGCAACCCAGAGAGGACCCTCAACCGCATTCATGTAGGCGATTGCCACCAACAGCGCAGGAAGTCTGGGATCGTTGTATGAATCCAGACCTCGAGCGGTTGCATACGCGAACGATGAGTCAATCGTGGGCATAGGAACCACATAGGACTGTCCGCCCAAGTTCTGACCGGCCTCACTCAGCAAACGTCTTCTCGCTGTGATGGGCTGGAGGACGGAAGTCGAGCCCAGACGCTCAACAAATGGTTTCCAGGCTGAGACAGGACTCTTGAGTTTCTCAAGGTTGGCAATGACCAAGACTCGCATGTTTTCGAACTGGAAGAGTGCCTTTCTGATCTCTTCCATGCGAGCAACAACGAGTTCTGGTTCCTCCGCCAATTGTCGCTTGATCCGCTTGAGATAGCGCGCCTTCACAAGAGTGCTTCGGGCTCGGACAATGGACTCGGCTGCGTAGTGGACCATTACGTGCACTGCTGCAAGCATATCATCACCACTGCGCTTGGAATCAGGCACGTCAGAGAGAAGTCGGCTGCTAATTGCTCGAAGTCTTTCAACGTCGAAGACCGAGTTCCAAGAGAGTTCCTGGAGCCATGCAATCGCCGTACCATACTTCTCCAACTCGACTTGGAAGGAGATACGCAACATCTCTGAGTTACCCAGACTTCTGGCTCCTTCCATAGCATATCCAACGGTGTCCCTCTCCAGTTCGACAACAACCTGTTCGAAGTTGATGGTTTTTCCATCACGACAAACAGGAAGATTAAAGAACGCTTCGGTGTAGACAGATAGAAGGGGACGAAGCTGAACCGGAACAGATTGGGTTGAAATAAGAAGGGAAAGTTGGACAAAGTTACTGGGAATATGCTCGAAATGAATAAACAACGGCATGTCCGAGCCATCGGCATCTACAAGCTTCTGGGCAGCATGGTCAGGGCGTCCTTCTTTCAGTGCATAACCAGATCTGGCTGTGGTGGTTTCCACGAAATGGATTGATTCAACTCCAGGAATGCGGAATCTCTCCAGCATTTCCTTAGGAATCTCCTTGTCGTTCGCGGCCTTGGCTTTCGCAAGTTTTTCAGCCAGCTGCTTCAGGCCCTCTTCACCGAGACGCTTCTTCTGTGCCGCCACCCTGGTTTCCTCCTCCTTCTTCAGAGTCTCAGACATCTTCATGGATGGCACACCCAGAATAGTGACGTGCGGAGCATCCGAAATCCATCTCTTGATAAAGCTTCGCCATTCATTCTCGCTCCACTGCTCCAGTGTATCGTACTCTTTCAAGGTCGCAACATCCAAGAGAGTCGAGCCATCCCTCTTTCCAAATAGGAAGTCTGAGATAACGTACTCGGCGAGAGATGAAGCGGAGCTTTCAGTCGAAAATTTCCAGGTCCGCCTTTGTCGGTCAATGCATTCTTTCAGATACTTCATATCTAGTTCTTTCTCCATTGCGTCCTTCAGCACTTTAAAAAAACGCTGTTCTACTCGAGCCAATTTGTCCGTTTCCACGCTGGTCAGAGTGAAACGGATTTCAAGAGAAGGATGGTCCTCAGTGGCATAGTAGACGGCACTTGCCAGTTGTTCTTTTTCGACAAGGATGTTGTCTAGAAGCGAAGCGGATGATCCAGCAAGGTACAGGAGTGTAACATTAAGGGCCCCAGCTTTTGAAGAATGAGCATGGTAGTGAGGTGAGAGGAGAGATCTACCACTTACTTTGAACAGGATCCGTGCAATCCGGTCCCAGGAATCTGATCTCGATTTCTCCGAAAGACTCATCTTCCTCCGGGAACTCCACCTTCTTGACGATAGATTTTTCCAAAGGCGGGGCCTGCTTGGAATCGACCCATGGTCGCTTGAATGAGGCATCAGGACTTGGGATAACATCTAGAATGGTATCTTCAAATTTATCCAGAGTCTCGAGCATGTTAGCATGGTCGACCTCACCGGTGATGATCAGACACAAGTTCTTGGGTTGATACATTTCCCGATGAAATGCTCTGATTCTCTCTGCCGTGAGAACGCGAAGCTGTTCCATCATACCGCCGGTCTCATAACGGAAACCCACACCATGCGGGTAAGTCAGGCGACGAGCACTCAAGTCTACCAGTTCTGCGGCGTTGTTCTGAACACCCTGCATCTCCGAGTACACAACACCCGCATCATTTCCGGCACCATCGATATGGTGTACTTCGGTGTAGCAGCCTTCGTCTGTCAAAGTCGGGGCAATGACATGCTCGAGGTATACGGGTAAGATCTGTGCAAATCCTTCCCAACCCGCTGTGTCAAGTGTGTACGCCGTATGGTCTGTGGCTGTCCAGGCATTAGTACTCGAGTAAACCCGCGTGGCGAGCTTGTCAAGAAACCCCTTGTATCTGAAATTGCGAGAACCCATGAAGCACAAATGCTCCAACGTATGAGGGGCTCCCGAATCATCATGAATCTCTGTGGCAAGGACGAAATATCCTGTTACCTTAGGGCCTTTCTGATCAATAACCACGACCCGCATGCCAGTCCTCTCAGATTCATACTGAACAAACTCGCTTGGTGAGTAGTCCGGCTTGAATTTCTGGAGTAACTTGAAATGGCTTTTCTGACTCGGGGACATCTTGCTAATCGACCCTGAGAATTTCTGAAGATGAACCTTGAACCCAGAGCCTGTGGTCGTTGTTGGCAACAATGATCTGCAAATTGATCAGTGAGCGATTGTATAAAGCGACGTTCGAGAACGAGATGGGCGATGCACGGATCCCACTACTGAATCTAAGCAGGGCATTGAAATAACAAGGTCAAGTGAAATATATCTATAAACAAGCTGAAACAAATCCAGCGAAAAGATACCACCAAAGCGATAACTGTATTTTTATCCCACTTGATTTATAGAGGAGGGGCTCGTTTTTTTTTTTTTTTTTTTTTTTTTTTTTAACTCTCTCTCTCTTCTTAGATAACCAACTGACGATAGTTACTTACATGGATCGAATAGGGTTTGCCCAAGTCAGACGTCGTAAGGAGAGTTGAGACAACACGATGAACTCTGGTTAATAGGTGATGTTAGTGTTCCAAGGACGTCGTGGGCAGCAGTTCGTTGGGTTTTCGGTGCCCTCGAACAGTCTGTGACGGTGAGAGCGGAGTTTGGGTCCCGTTGTTTGAGGATACGCCAGCAAATGCTCAGTTGCACATGTAGAAAATAAGGTACTTAGGGCATGACCCCCAGATCGGTCAATGAGAACTAGATATCGGAAATGATCAAAAAAAAACAATCAAAAGCAAGAGTACAAAGTAAGAAGTAGATTATAAAGGAATTACTGGTAACAACTCATAGTCCACAAATCTTCCTCCAATTATCAATTGGGCCCAAGGCGGTGAAGGCGATGAAGTCACATGGGGTTGACAGCTTGTTTCCTCTTCTCTTCAGCTTGTTGCTCCAAACCACTCCAATTTAGGAAGATTTTCCAATATATAGGCAGTGGCTTAACGGATTGGATCGCTCACATTGACCCTGTCTGCGGATGTGCCTCGTTATTCATAGCAGAACGGGAAAGCTGGTCGCAAGTTGA
The DNA here is from genome assembly GCA_009193565.1 of Aspergillus coremiiformis. Taxonomy (NCBI): domain Eukaryota; kingdom Fungi; phylum Ascomycota; class Eurotiomycetes; order Eurotiales; family Aspergillaceae; genus Aspergillus; species Aspergillus coremiiformis. Next base: position 5,860 of record ML739169.1, on the reverse strand, counting down.
CACGTTTACTATGGCCCACAAGGCATCGGAGAAGGAGATATGCCAGTCAGTACTCGATTTTGTCACAGAGGGTGTCTACCCATCCTCAGAGAATGTCATTGCCGCGGAATTTCCAGTGTCTGCTCTCGTGAAGGAGTTGGAGCTTATATCAAAGGCCAGAGAGCAAGTGGAAGTGAGTAATACCAGATGGGAACCCCGCACTGCAGCCATCATTATTGCCCGACGAGTCTGACACATACTTATCCTTCATATTATATAGACGGAGATCACTGTACTAAGCCGAGCCAACGACTTTGACGCCGATGGGTGGATTTCGCAAGCAAAACAGCTTCATGCCGACATTGAGCGATCTAGGGTCACTGCGAGGGAGATTGTAGCGCAGCATGAGAATACGAACCCCTTGCAACTCAGAGTTGAAGATGCCGCTGCCAAGGCCCAATTAGTTGAAACTGAAATTGCATTCAACCAGGCTGTGACGCACACACTGGAGGAGGTACAAAGACTGTGCCAGCGACTCGATGCTGGGCGTGTTATCCTTGGAGAGGGCCAGGTGATGAAAGCAATCGAAGTATTGGAGGCGACGGAGCACACCATCAAGAAAGATAATCTTTTTTCAAACACGAGTGTCATGCACGTCTTATTAGAGAATGTCGACGAGCTGCGGAGGGAAATTACAGAGTACCTCTGTGCTCTGTGGAGTGAGCAGCTGAAAGTTGACAGAAAGGGAAATAGCTTGACATTCTCAAAGGTTGATGGTAAGAAACCCTCACAAGCTTAAGTTTGGTGGTAGTTAATAAAAAAATCAGGACATCCATTGGAAAATACTATCGCAGCGTTAACCCACCTTAACATGCTAGTATCGTGCAAGGATAGGTTCGAGAAGGACCTAATTTCTGCCCTCTTCGATCCTATTCTACTACCTACAGTTGAAGGACACAGTCGTGGTATCAAGGTTGGGGATTCTTCCATCCAGGTAGAAACTCCATCGTCGAAAGTGTCGGTCTCTGAGCTTTTAGACCGCATCATAGCCGTTCTAGGCTTCCTGCGCCAACACCTTCCGGCGACAATCTCAGACGCATTTTCTGGCTCACTCATTCCGAGACTCTCATCAAAGATTATATCGTATTGGTTGTCTTCTGCCATACCCACAGATCTCGAGGGTCTGGATACATTCGAGAATATCTTGAACTACGTTCTAAAGTTCACTAGTACGATCGAGACGTTTAAGTGGCATGGCCATGAAGAACTTATTTCGTGGGTCAACCAGGCCCCTCGTCTATGGCTCACCAGACGTCGAGTCGATTCATTGGACCAAGTTCGGAAAGTTTTGGCTGCAAGTCAAGGTATTACAAGGCAAGTGGAGCGTGTCGAAAAAAAGGAGGTGTCAGGTAGCGATGAGGTTCTACTTGATAATACAGCTGACGATTGGGATGCTGGCTGGGATGATGAAAACGAACGTGGATCTACGGGGAAGCATAATGGAAATAAAGAAGACGAAGAAGATGTCAGCGCCTGGGGCCTGGATGACGATACCGAAGACAACACAGCTGAAACGAAATTGGATACATCTATTGCAGATGATGCTGCCGATGCCTGGGGTTGGGGAGACGAGGATGAGGAAGACCAACCCGATGTTCCTCAGGCTAAAGGTACAGATTCGAAGAAGTCTGTCAATGGAAAAGATTCAGCGCATCATTCCTCTCCACGGGAGGTCACATTAAAAGAGCAGTACACTGTGACGGATATTCCCGATTCTATCCTTGCGATTATTCAGCAGCAAATCAAAGACTCCGAGGCTATATCAAACCCTATGTATGTCGCTGTTGGGTTCGTTTTCCATACATTCACTGACCGTTGTTCCAGAAATTCTCACTCCCGGGTTGTTTCCTCCGGTACTGGTTTACTTGCACTCCCTACCTTAATACTTGCCATGTTCAAGGCCATAGCATCATCATTTTACGGCCTGAAACTCAATTCAGGACAGATGTACTTGTACAACGATAGTCTGTACCTTGCTGATAAAGTGCGAAATCTCTCGGAAGAGCATCAGCTCTCCAGGCTCCATTCCGATGTCGATGCGCTCGAGAAGTTTGGAAAATTCGCCTACAGTAAGGAAATGCAAACGCAGCGCACCATTGTCACAGACCTACTTGACGGTGCACAAGGCTTCAGCCAATGTTCTGAGGAACCCTTTCAGAGGGAATGTGAAAATGCAGTTAGCGCAACTGTTGACAGACTCCGTGACGTCTACGGGGAATGGCAACCGATCTTGTCCCATTCTGCTCTTCTTCAGTCTGTCGGTTCTTTGGTTTCAACAGTTATCAACAAGATCATCATCGAGATTGAAGAGTTAGGTGATATATCGGAGGCTCAATCCCAACAACTTGTGTTGTTCTGCAACCAAGTTTCCAAACTGGAGAATCTATTCATGCCAGGGACAGGGGATGAGAATGCGTATGTGCCAATGACCGCTGTCTACGTGCGGAACTGGCTGAAATTCCAGTATCTCGTCAACATTTTGGAAAGCTCCTTAGCGGACATTAAATTCCTCTGGCTTGAAGGAGAATTACGCCTAGAATTCTCGCCCGAGGAGGTGGTTGATCTTATTGAAGCTCTTTTTGCTGAGTCTGATTACCGGCGGAAAGCCATTGCAGAGATTCGACGGGTTTCTAGAGGATAGGAGCGTTGTATAAGTGTATTGTATATAGTAATGAAGTATGGAGTACTATAATATCATTAACTGAAAAAAAAAAAAAAACGATCTGTAGACCGACTGCGGGGAATCTCCGCGCTTTGCGCAATTGGCCGCACCGATCGCCGTATTTTTTTCTCGGTTTGCGCAGTTTTTGTCCACTGCTAATCCATCGGGTTTTCGACAATACCTCTTCAGCACTCCCCCCCGTTTCATTTTCTCCTTCACAATTCCAAAATGAGTGAGGCCTTAAATTCTTCTGTGACTGCGACTTCTGCACAGAGTCAGGTTCGTGTGCAGCTCACTAGCAAACAAGAAGATGTTGCATTGCCTGAGAACACTGGCCCGATTCTCGTTCCTACAGGTGAGGCCATCTTGCGCCAGGTTCCCGATCTCTCTGGGATCTATTTTTTGTACAGATAGCTAATTATGTAGGTCTTCGAAGATACGCACTGTCGACATTGGTGAACAATCTCCTTGGCAATGATAAGCCAATTCCATTCGAATTTCTGATCAGCGGGTCGTTCCTCCGAACCTCGATCGATGAATACCTGACTACCAATGGTATCTCTGCCGAAACTACTCTAGAAATTGAATATGTGAGGGCCTTGATTCCGCCTCTGCACATTGCGTCGTTCGAGCACGACGACTGGGTAAGCTCGGTTGATGTGCTCTCCGCCACCTCGTCCGCCGCTTCTTGGGCTTCTGCGACAATTGTCCAGGGCCAAGAAAGGATCCTTTCTGGAAGCTATGATGGCATGCTTCGAGTGTGGAATATGTCATCTCAAATAGTTGCAACCTCGCCATCCGCCACCGATGGTGGTCACACTGCGTCTATCAAAGCCGCCAAGTTTATTTCTCCGAATTCGATCGCATCCGCAGGTCTCGACCGGACAGTGCGTCTGTGGAAGTATTCCGAGGATGGCGATGGCTTCTCGGGCAAGTTGGCTCCTCAGATCGAACTGTATGGGCACAAAGGCCCTATCAACTCATTGGCTGCACATGCGCCCTCGAATCGTATTCTTTCTTCTTCGTCAGACCACAGTGTAGGCTTCTGGTCTACCAAGAAATCAGATGCGCCAGGCGCTCCGGAAAACCTACTGCCATCTGCTGCTTTGCGGAGCTCCAAGAGGAGAAAGCTGAACTCTTCCGTCAGCACCCCGCAACGAGGACCTCTGGCCCTTTTGTCTTCTCACAGTGCGCCCGTCTCGGCTGCAATCTTCGACACCAATGACTGCACTGTTGGCTATTCGGTGTCTTGGGACCATTCTCTGCGCACTTGGGATCTTGTCACTGCTACATTGGTAGATACCCGGACAACGGCTCACTCACTACTTGCTCTTGAACACCTTCCCGAACATCACCTGCTTGCCGCCGGCACATCCGCTCGCCATATCACTCTCATCGACCCTCGGGCATCAGCGACGACGATTTCAGCCATGACTCTGCGAGGCCATACAAATGCTGTCGTCTCATTGGCTCGTGATCCGAAGAGTGCCTACGGTCTCATTAGTGGGAGTCATGATGGCACATGTCGGATTTGGGATATCCGGGCCACCAAGACAGACAAAGATGGCGTGGTTGGGGAGAGTGTTTATTCCATCCCCCGCAGGAGCCTGGAAGAACAAGGCAAATCCGAAACCAAACGTGTTGGTGGAGAGGGCGTCAAGGTTTTCGGTGTAGTCTGGGACGGAACAGTAGGCATTGTCAGTGCTGGCGAGGACAAGAGGATTCAGATCAATCGAGGCGAGGGTGTCTTATCTTCTGCGTAAAATGAGTTGCACATATGGGCCTGGCGTTTTGCTGTAGGATAAAAAGTTGAGATTTATTGGATTTATTTCGCTATGATACAAATCGATGTCCTTTCAACTGCTTGCAGATTCCGTGAGATTGTAATCATTCTCTAGATATAGTACATTTCAAGATTTTTTTTTATAAACTGTACCCGACACTCAATTACAATAAACTAAAAGATAAACGCCATGCCATGCTCCCCCCCTCCCCCCAACATAAAAGGTCGCGAGGTCCAACAAAGCATAAACAATCGCCATGATAATCTCAAAGCCTTCTCTCCATGCGATTGAGCCTAACGGCAGTTTTGATCTACCCGACCATGGATTAGTTCATTTATCCGCTCAGGAACACGGGAAAGAAGGGAATTGGAAGCAAAAACCAACCTGAGTCCTCGTCCTCTGTCCCCGAACCGGGAGTCCTAAAGCATGCCGTCTACCCCGGTACGTACCCGTCTCCTTTAAACGCTTAATATCATCTAGATACTGTCTCCGAAGGTCGTTCTCGATTTTCATCTCCGACAGAGCGGCAGTGATATCGAGGACCTGCTTGTTCGCCAGGTCGCCGACTTTGCATGTGGAATGGATGTGGAAGCGGGCTAAAAGGCGGGATGAGGCATTGTTTCCAATACCAAAGAAGGACTCGAGTGATTTCTGATGAACGGGTTAGAATTGGCAAGAAGACCGTTTAGATTGGTTGACCGGGTTGTGCTTGCCTTGACGAGGTTCCGCTCCGGGAAGTTCACACCCAGGATGAAGACCTAAAGAAGTCGTTAATCATGAGTCCTAGACGGTTGGCGCAAATTGAAAACAGCATACCATCTTGCCTGGCTGAGCGTAAGTATCTACTGGTCTACTCGGGAATGGGAATGACTGCGCTCCGCTACTGTTCTCCGAAGCGCGGAAGAAATCACGTCGCAACAACGATCCTCCGGTTTAACCGCTGTAAATTTCAATACCCGCCTGGTACATACCTACAGGTATGGGCCAAGCCTTAGAACTGCAGGTGTCCACTTTGGCGGGCACCTGTTGCACCGTACTCCGTAGGTACTCCGTACTCCGTACTAACTTCCCTTACTAGTAATGTCAGAGGAAAATTACGCTGTTTCATAGCTCAAAATACAGGCAAAGCCTGTATTAAGGGTAATGACATCTTAGCATCTCCGCAATTGAAAGCTGGCCTTCAGTCCCGCCATTCTTCCTTCCACTCCAATTGTTCTCTCCAAGCCATTGTTGGGGATCTCCTACAAACGGAGACAATTTAAGTGATAATGAACTTCAGAAATCTCTTCCTGTCGTTTTTCTTCCTTCTAGCGGTTGGACTAGCTCTAGTCCACGCTGAAGATGCCAAACAGCCCCGTGGTCCAAAGATCACTCA